>SJXQ01013061.1:279377-301256 GCA_006408695.1 Aepyceros melampus
AACAGTGGAAACAGTGGCTGACTATTTTTTGACTCCAAAATCACTGCAGATGGTGATTGCAACCATGAAATTAAAAGATGCTTACTCCTTGGAAGGAAATTATGACTAACCTAGATAGCATATTCAAAAGCAGAGACATTACTTTGCCAACAAAGGTCCGTCTAGTCAAGACTATGGTTTTTCCAATGGTCATATATGAATGTGAGCGTTGGACTGTGAAGAAAGCTTAGCACTGAAGAATTGATGCTTTTGAACTGTGGTGTTGGAGAAGACTCTTGAGAGTCCCTTGGACTGCAAGGAGATCCAATCAGTCAATCTTAAAGGAGATCAGCACTGAATATTCATTGAAAGGACTGATGTTGAAGCTGAAACGCCAGTACTTTGGCCACCTCATGTGAAGAGTTGACTCATTGGAAAAGACCCTGATGCTGGGAGGAATTGGGGGCAGGAGGAGAAGGGGACGACAGAGGATGAAATAGTTGGATGGCATTGCCGACTCGATGGGCATGAGTTTGAGTAAACTCTGAGAGTTGGTGATGGACGAGGAGGCCTGGCGTGCTGTGATTCATGGGGTCACAAAGAGTCGGACATGACTGAGTGACTGAACTGAACTGAACTGAACTGACTGAGACCCTCAGACAGTGTTTCTAAAGACTTTTTTTCCCCCTTCTGTGGTGTCACTTCATCCTTAGGCTCCATTTTGTGGCCCTCTGCATCTCTAGAATTCTCCCTACAGAAAAATAACTGCCATAATTCCAGGTCACACACCAAGCAGGGAACCAGGCAAGCTTCTCCACATCAGAAATCCAACAAGCATCTCCTTGCCTCTTACTGGCTTAGACTGTGTCCTACATTCCAGAACCGACACAAGTAGCCATGGGACATAGGCCTGTCTCTGGAATTTGTAGTAAGATTATTCCCACAGAAATCACATGACTAGGGGAAAGAAATTTTGGAGTAAGGATAGAGGGAAAGTGGAAGATGAATACCAGGGAAGTAACCAATAAATGATCATCACAAGTACAAAAAGTATTGCCCTATTCTTTGAAAGTCATCTTCAGTAGCTATCAGGTCAGTCCAATAATGGAGTTTGTTGATGTTCAGTTTCTAAGTCTTGTCCAACTCTTTTCGACCCCATGGGCTGCAGCACGCCAGACTCCTCTTTCCTCCACTCTCTCCCTGAGTTTGCTCAAACTCATGTCCTTTGAGTCAGTTATGCTATCAACCATCTCATCCTCTGCTGCCCCCTTCTCCTTTTGCCTTCATGCTTTCCCAGCATCAGTTACTTAATTACAGTAAAACTACTCTAATTAAGATTAATTAGCTAGGAAATCAGTAGAGTTAATTTATAAGTGAATTAACTAAATATTTTAAAAGAACGTATAGCGTGTGGGACCGTCTGCTGAAACAAGAATTCACTTGTAGGAAGAATGCATTTCTACAGAGATTAGACTCATTTATAATTATATTTTAAAATATGCTGAAATTATTAAGTAGATTATTCTCTGCAGTAGGCTAACCATGTTCCTAGATTCACTCAGTGTGTTTTTTGTATTTCATTTGTTTACAGCCGTCAACCTGCATATCAAGATCTGCCTATATGTTTCGGCATCTTCTCTTTTGAACTAGATCCCTGCAACTGTACCTACCTCTCTGTAGTTCAAGGAGATAAAAGAACAGCAGCCAGGAGCTTTCAACATCCTTTAGCAACTTGCATCACCCCCAGGTCATTCTTTAGTCATGGCAAAATCAAAACCCTGCTATAGACAAAAGGGTAGGGACCTTGACATAGGCAATTTGCTGACCTTGGTTGGCTTTCTCACATGTTGGTTGGCTATAAGCTGTTCTAAGATGGCCTTCACAGGGATAACTGGTCTCTCCTCCATGTGGTCTCTAGTCCTGCAGCAGGCTAGCTCAGGCTTATTCACAGGCTATGGTAGGGCACTGGGGAAGATCGAAGTATACAAAGGCTCGAGAAGTCTATGCTAGGAACTAGTATGCTGTCACTTCTGCCTTTTATTGACCAAAGCAAGTCACAAGTTCAGCCCTACTTCAAAGGATATGGAAAAAGACTCCACCTCTTGGTGCAAGTTGCAAAGGATGTGGATACCAGAAACCATTAAGGAAACCACTTAGGCAATCAGTCCCTCAAGGCCGCAAGAATTATAGGTTCAATTCATATTGTGGAGTATCTAGATTGTTGTCTGGGGCAAATGGATATCTTGAGTGATGGTGGTGGCGACAACAGTAGTGGTGTCCATTCCGGTTGTTGGTATGTCTTTAAAAATGTAGAGCACGCATCCACTTTGAAGAGTTTTATCTCTCAAGAATTACAAGTGAGCAAAGAAATCTGAAAACAGACTAAGCTTTTTAGATGCAAACTTTTCTAAACCATCTACATTCTTATCAATATTTTTCTAAAACAGTTTGGCAAATTGAGTATTGCAATTTTATGGAAAACTGCCATACTTGTTTATAATTTGGGATAGAGATTATATCTTTTTAAAGAAAGGAACAGGTGCATGCTCACCTTCTTGTCATTGTAAATGATTCCAGATGGTGACTATTCATTTCAGAAACTTAAGAAACATCTGTTCACAATATTTATATTTGACTTTATTATATTTCCCCAAAATTGCATTTTAAATACAGTTTGCTTTAAATTAAAAAAAAAACATTCATTTTTCCCTATTCATAAGAGAAGTCTTTACGTTAGTTTAGTCTCACTTTGTGCACAAGCTCTGCATTATTATATCACAAACAAAGCTAGATTTAAATGATAACTTTGTGAAAGAGAAAAGGAGAGAAATCCATGGAATCTTTTTTATTGTATCTAATATTGTCATGCACAAATTAATTATTTCTCAATTAAGAGAATCAAATTGGTTTTAGTTTTCTTTTTCAATTGCTATACATCTGAGTTTTTCAACTTATTTTAAATATTCTCAGGGAAGGAAAAAAAAACAGGTTGTGCTGGAATACTGATAGTGAAGCTGATCATTCCTCTAGTTGTATGAAAAGCTTTTATGACAAAATGCATTCTCCCAAAACAAAGTACATAATGATTATAAATGCAGCAAAATTGCACATTATGAAAAGCCAAAATGCAATGAAAGAAGAAAACAAGAATCCCTTTTCAACATTTAAACAATAATGTATTAAAACTCTGTATACTCATTGTAAGGAGCAGCTTTCCAAAGGATTTGTAAGAATTCTAGCTTGCGGTATGACGGCAATAACGAGAGACGGAGACTTAGTAGAGTTAGTGTTTGTCCAGTCAGTCCTTAGAACAGGACAATCCTATGTTAGTCAGGTATCCAACCCATATCCCACTGATCTCCTGGTCGTCTCTGTTTGCATAGTTCTCCTTCACTATTATTCTGAATGAAGAGGCTTATATCATGTGATAATGTGACTATGGTTCTCTTAATCTGTCCACCATTAACTCCTTCTTCTTGAGGTAACAGTGTGCCTGCTTTCTCTCTGGACATACTACCGTCCCACTCACACCCCGCCCTACTCTCAGTCCCTGCAACTGAGATGGGTGGAGTTAACCTTTAACCAAGACCTGGCCACCCAAAGGAACCTTGCTCCGCAGCCACTGTGACTGCTTCAGGAATCAGCCTGACTCTGAGCCAATCCCACAACTTTTGCTGAAGGGATCAGGCCATGTGTACTCTGTGCTGCTAAATGCAAGCTGTGAAGAATAGGCTGGCCCCTCTGCTGACCTTCACCTTTCCAACAAGAGCCTGTTTGACAGCAAGGTCAATGTAGGGAAAAGTCTAGCCAAGGGATGGCCTGGCTCTGGTGATAGCATTTGGGAGCTGAAATCCAGCTACGCCTGAAACCTTCATTGTTAAAAACCAATGGAATTCCTCGTTTTGCTAAGGGTAATTTTAGTTAGAGTTTTCTGGGAGTCCAAATGAAAAAAAAAAAAAGTGGGAGAGAGGAAGACAAGCTGCACACCCCAAAGAGAAAGAGTACATTTCTCTATGCTATCCAAATCTCATTAGGGTGGGACAGTGCCTTTGATGTCGCTATGTTCCCCATACAGTACAAATTTTTATCTAGAAGTTTGGTACACATACACATACATATGTTGCTGTTGTTTTTCAGTCGCTAAGTTGTGTCTCAGTCTTTGCAGCTCCATGGACTGCAGCACGCCAGGCTCCCCTGTGCCGTCCCTCAATATCTCCCAGAATTTGCTCCAATTCATGTTCTTTGAGTAGATGATGCCATCCCACCATCTTATCCTCTGCCATCCTCTTCTCCTTTTGCCCTCAATCTTGCCCAGCATCAGGGTCTTTTCCAATGAGTCGGTTCTTCACATCAGGTGGCCAAAGTATTGGAGCTTCAGCTTCAGCATCAGTCCTCCCAATGAATAGTCAGGGTTGATTTCCTTTAGGATGGACTGGCTTGATCTTGCAATTTGCAGCTCCATGGACTGCAGCACGCCAGGCTCCCCTGTGCCGTCCCTCAATATCTCCCAGAATTTGCTCCAATTCATGTTCTTTGAGTAGATGATGCCATCCCACCATCTTATCCTCTGCCATCCTCTTCTCCTTTTGCCCTCAATCTTGCCCAGCATCAGGGTCTTTTCCAATGAGTCGGTTCTTCACATCAGGTGGCCAAAGTATTGGAGCTTCAGCTTCAGCATCAGTCCTCCCAATGAATAGTCAGGGTTGATTTCCTTTAGGATGGACTGGCTTGATCTTGCAGTCTAAGGGACTATCAAGAATCTTCTCCAATACTACAATTTGAAAGCATAAATTTTTGGGTGCTCAGCTTTCTTTATGATCCAACTCTCGTATCCATATATGACTACTGGAAAAACCATAGCTTTGACTATATGGACCTTAGTCTAGGTTAGTCATAGCTTTCCCTCCAATGAGCCAGCGTGTTTTAATTTCATGGCTGTTGACACTGTCCACGGTGATTTTGGAGCCCCGTCGCTGCTTCTACTTTTTCCTCTACCATTTGCCGTGAAGTGACGGGACTGGATGCCATGGTTTTAGCTTTTTAAATGTTGAGTTTTACGCCAGCTTTTTCACTCTCCTGTTTCACCTTCATCAAGAGGCTCTTTAGTTCCTCTTCACTTTCTGCCATTAGAATGGTATTATCTGCCTATCTGAGGTTGTTGATATTTCTCCCAGCAGTCTTGATTTCAACATGGGATTCATCCAGCCAGGTATTTCACATGATGTGCTCTGCATAGAAATTAAATAAACAGGTGACAATATACAGCCTTGTCATATTCTTTACCAATTTTGAACCAGTCTGTTGTTTCACGTCCTGTTCTAATTGTTGTTTCTTGACTCGCATACCGCTTTCTCAGGAGGCAGGTAATATGATCTGGTATTCCAATCTCTAAGAATTTTCCATAATTTGTTGTGATCCACACAATCAAAAGCATTACTGCAGTAATGAGGCAAAAGTATATGTTTTTCTGGAATTTCCTTTGAAATTTCTCTATGATACAACGAATGTCGGCAATTTGATTTCTGGTTCCTCTGCCTTTTCTAAACCCAGCTTGTATATCTGGAAGTTCTTGGCTCAAAGACTGCTGAAGACTAGCTTGAAGGATTTTGAGCATAACCTTATTAGCATGGGTTTCCCTGGTGGCTCAGTGGTAAAGAATCTGCTGCAATGTAAGAGACACAGGCTCAATCCCTGGGTCAGGAAGATTCCCTGGAGAAGGAAATGGCAACCCATCCCAGTATTCTTGCCTGGAAAATTCTATGAACAGTGTAGCCTGGTGGGCTACAGTCCATAGTGTTGCAAAGAATCAGACATGAGTAAGCACGCAGGTAGAAATTACTATCATGCAAAATAAGTGCAATCGTGCAGTAGTTTGAAGATTCTTTAACATTGCCCTTCTTTTAGATTGGAAAGAAAATTGATCTTTTCCAGTCCTGAGGCCACTGCTGAGTTTTCCAAATTTGCTGACATACTGAGTGTAGCACTTTCACAGCATCATCTTTTAGGATTTGAAATAACTCAGCTGAAATTTCATCACTTCCATTAACTTTGTTTGTAGTGATGCTTCCTATCGCCCACTTGACTTCACACTCCAGGATGTCTGACTCTAGGTGAAGGACCACACCACCGTGATTATCCTGGTCATTAAGACGTTTTCATATAGTTCTGTGAATTCTTGCCACCTCTTCTTAATTGCTTCTGTTTCTGTCCTTTATTGTGCCCATCCTTGCATGAAATGTTCCTTTAATACTTCAAATTTTCTTGAAGAGATCTCTAGTCTTTCCCATTCTATTGTTTTCTTCTACTTCTTTGCGTTATTCATTTAAAAGGCCTTCTTATCTTTCCTTGTTATTCTCTGGAATTCTGCATTCAGTTCGGTATACCTTTCCCTTTTCCCCTTGCTTTTCACTTCTTTCCTCAGCTATTTGTAATGCCTCCTCAGACAAGCACTTTGCCTTCTTGCATTCCTTTTCTCGGATGGTTTTGATCCCTGCCTCCTGTATAATGTTAGGAACCTCTGTCCATAGTTCTTCAGGCACTCTGTCTACCAGATCTAATCCCTTGAATCTATTCATCACCTCCACTCTGTAAGCATAAGGTATTTGATTTAGGTCATACCTGAATGGCCTAATGGTTTTCCCCATTTCCTTAAAGTTAAGCCTGAAGTTTGCAGTAAGGAGCTGACGATCTGAGCAACAGTCAGCTCCAGGTCTTGTGTTTGCTGATTGTATAGAGCTTCTCCATCTTCGGTTACAAAGAATATAATCAATCTGATTTCTTTGTTGACCATTTGGTGATGTCCATGTGTAGAGTCTCTTGTGTTGTTGGGAAAGGGTATTTGCTATGACCAGTGTGGTCTCTTGACAAAAACTCTGCTAACTTTTGCCCTGCTTCATTTTGTACTACAAGGCCCAACTTGCTTGTTACACATACATATGATTTAACAGCAAAGCAGAGTGAAATGGCTATTTGCTACCCGCTGGTCTACAGTCATCCAGGCAGTTGGTCCTATGGGCAGCGATGTCCAGGCACCCCCTGCAGTGCCTTTACCTGTCAGCCAGCAGTTTTGTCCCTGCTGCACAAACGGATTTCCTCTGCTGAGGAAGGTGGACACTTTTGAGACCCAGCCTGCTTGTTAACTGCTTTTTAAAAATTTTATTTATTTTTGTGAGGAAACAAAAAGCAGAGAAATTTTTTTTAGAACCAAAGAATAATGAAATGCCCAACAAAACTAGAAAGGAGGAAGCCATGTGTATCAGCCGTGAGTTCACATCTTCTCTTTTGAGGTGTCTCTTGTAAACCCATCATTAAGGAAACAAAGGAGAAGAATCATGATGCTGACTATTACAACTAAACATTGGCTTCATGAGCATTTGTTCTACCTCTTCTCACTGGTTAGAAGCTGAGGCTGGGGCAGCAAATATCACGCCCAAGGGCACCCAGCTCGTTGTTCACAGAGCCGGACTCAAGAGAACTCAGCTGACTGCACTTCTGCTATGCTCTGATTTCTCCATATTTTGACAGAAAATGCCAGGAAAGCTGCTCTAAACGTTTGCCCTAGTAGTATAAAACAGTGAGAGTAGTCAGTATGATTATTATTATTATTTATTTTTTTTGAGAGTAGTCAGTATTCTAAGTAAGGTAAAGGGTTAAAAAACTTGGCAATGTGGGACAAACCAAGCTTTCACTTTCATTAATTCCACAGAGTTAATGATCCCCAGAAGGGACATCTGGGCTTTTCCAGAGTTCTCTGAAGCTTCATTTGTTCCTCTAAAAAATGTTGTCAGATCACCTTACTTCTTGCTGTTCTTTTTTTTTTTTTTTTTTTTTACCACACCCTCAGCTTGCAGGGTGTTGGTTCCTGGAAAAGCAATCAAATCTGGGCTCTTGGCAGTGAAAGTGCAAAGTCCTACCCACTGAACCAGCAGGGAGTTTCCCCTTGGTGTTTATTTCTTCCCTAGCAGAATAGAAAGTCTCTGGGTCTACACGTGTACTTCCCTCCCTGCCTTACATAGTGCTGACACTGACCTTGACTGGATTTTCCAGAAGACGCTCTGCCTACAGAAAATATTATTGTTGCATTTGTCCACGGGAGAGTAAAACCATTCGTATTTGTTGGTAACTCAAGGGCGTCAGATGACAAGCATTACAGGAATTAAAAACATTTATTGCAAGAAATAGTTTCATCTTAAAGAGGCCTAGATTAATGGGTTATTGACAGATCTAACCCTAACAAGAATCTTCTAAGTTAATTTCTGCTTCAGTAGATTGCATAAATGGATTCTCTCATAGTTCAGTTGGTAAACACTCTGCCTGCAATGCAAGAGACCTGGGTTCAATCCCTGGGTCAGGAAGATCCTCTGGAGAAGGAAATGACAACCCACTCCAGTATTCTTGCCCAGAAAACACCATGGACAGAGGAGCCTGGCGGGCTACAGTGATCTAGTAGTAGTGATCCTATTCTGGGATCACAAAGAGTCAGACATGACTTAGTGACTAAACCAACCAGTTGCATAAGCTGAACAACCCAAGTAAATCTGAAACATGAAAATACTTCACAGGCAAACAGTTGTCAAAGGAAAATATATTTATCAACTATTGAGGGATTTAGGGTATTGAGACATTTGAAAAATATTTCCCACTATCTTTTTTTTTTTCCAGATGAAAGTAGAGTTCTCTTCCTTCTGTGATGACCCTCACATACACTGCTCTGTCTTCCCTGGGACAGTCTTCCCTCTACTTGAAGGAAGATTCCCATCTTCTATCAACTTCAGTCTCTCCATCAACTTAAATGTTTTGTCTTTCTAGCAAGTTAAATGTCACCTCCTTGGAAGGCCCTTCTTTGAACAAACTCAGAGGGTCCTTTTAAAAAAATTGTCTTTATCACTGATATCTGTGCTTTTTTTGTAGGACTTATCACAGTTTCTAATTTCTTTTTGCTTGTGATTTCCTTTTGCCTGTGTCTTCCACTGGACTGTTTGCACCACAAAGGTAAACACCTTTGTGTGATTATTCCAGAGCCCCTCACATAGGCTTCCAACAGTGATTGCTGGATGGATGGAGAAATGAACAGACTCATATTTAATTGAACTTATAGGTGAGGATTTTCAGGAGGCACAGCATTAATGCACTGGGATGGTGTCCCAGTAGGGGCCGATTTTCAAGCTTACTATTTTCCTTAGAGGCAGGGATAGGATTTTCCCTCTTTAACCCAAGAAACCAGCTATATTGAGCGGATTTGGGGATAAGAGCCGCATGAGAAGAGAAGTGAGGTGAAGATAGCTCTTTATCAGTTTTCTACCCCCATAAGCAATGACATAATCCATCATAGCTAAAGAATGCCCTGAATCAGGACAAAGTTAGACCAGTACTTTATAATTTTACACAGAGTATGTTACAGTTGAAAATTTGAACTGAACAGCACTTAATTAGATAACTTAGGACAATGGAAAAAAATAATAAGCAGTAGGCTAAAAAGAGTGGGTTAGATTTTCCTGAATTTGTAGTGAACAGAAACAGTATGATTTTTTGAATTTCTACAGCAGCATTTGAGGGTCTATTATGTGTCAGATACCTGATAGGCACTGAGGAAAAAATAAATTTAAAAAAAGCAGCCAGTGTATAAGGTTATCTGCTATTATTACATCTTTCTTTCCAGAAAATGTACTTGGAGTTCCGGAAAGGAAAAAAAAAGACCATCTCAAATTTTTACCCTGCCTTCTCTTGAGAACTGAATGCCATCAACTGTGTTACTCTCCAAGTGCCCCTCTGCCATCAGCCATCCAGGCTACTAAGATGTAGCCCCCGTATTCTGACACTTTCCTGCCCCCTGAAGCACTGTCTGATGGAGGGGTGGTTATCTGTAACCGCCTATCTGTACTTCCACTATCATAAAGTGGAATTGTGAGTGAGAGTTACCAGTCCAATTCCTTAGGCCCATTTTCCCTAACAGTTAGTAGTTTAAAACATACATATAGATCCAGTAGACAAATGTATGAAAAGGTTAATGGATTTTAGAAGGACAGAAAAATCATTTGTGAAAATCATGAATTATCTATCACAAGAAACTTCTGTGATTTTCAGTGGGCCATTTGTTATTGTGGAAATGTCAAGATATAATAAGTTCTTTTAGCTTCTCTAGGTAAGGTTAGCCATTTGTTTTCAGGCCATGGCTTTGCTGAAGCCATTTTCATGTTGAATTGTAATGATTTGTTTTTGTGTTACATATTCACTAAAATGCGAGCATCTTAAAAGCAGGGGTCATGCTGATGCCAGTTTGTAACCCTTGTGAAGAGCCAAAAACATAATACTCAGTTACTATAGAAGAGATAAGTTATAATGGGGTCTTTGTCTTCTAAGTTGTACAATGTCTAAGATGGACAAATAATTCAAGACCGTTATTTGCTAAGGACTAAAAGAGAACTTTGTAATAATTGCTAAAGAGATCCAGAAAAGAAAGAAGTTGGTGTGTGCTGGAGCACACAGAAGGTGTCTAAAGCACATGGTAACAGATACAGAGGGAAGGAATGGATCTCCAAGCATACACAATGGCAAGCTAATATGTTGGGGCAGGAAAGCACAATAGCATATTTAATAGAGTTTGCTAATTAATTAATGATACTAATATATAATTAGAAATATTAAGGGCCTAAGTTTAGGTAATAACACTAAAAATGGATGAAAAGTAAAAGACATTTTGTATATCTTAAGCCCAAGTCGCTGGCAGAATAGGCTTTCATTCAGAAGGCATGATCAGTCATGACACAGCTAAGTACAAGGGTCCAGCAACACTTGGAAAGGTGGAGAAGGCACTCAGGGTAAAAGTTTCTAGAAGAGATGTTAGAATAGATATTTGTACATTCATCATAGCAGCATTATTTACAATAGCCAAAATTTGGAAACAACCCAAATGTCCATCAACAGATGAGTCAGTAAACAAAAGGTAGTATATTCACACAATGAAATATTATTCAGCTTTGGGAATTCCCTGACAGTCCAGTGGTTAGGACTCCATGTTTCCACTGCAACAGGCATGAGTTCAGTCTTCGATGGGGAACTAAGATCCTGCATGCTACACAATATGCTCTCTCTCTCTCTCTATATATATATATATATATATATACACACACACATATACATATAATTATAATTCAACATGAAAATGGCTTTAACAAAGTCATGGGCAGAAAAGGAACGGCTAACTTTACTTAGAAAAGCTAAAGAAGGCTTATATTTCCTGATATTCCACAATGGCAAGTGGCCCACTGAAAATCACAGAAGTTCCTCATAGGTAATAGAATGAATATATATATATATATAATAACCTTAAAAAGGAATAAAATTTTAATATGTTACAACATGAATGAATCTTGAAGACATGCTGAGTGAAATAAACCCGTCACAAAAAGACAAATACTGTATGATTCCACTTACATGAAGTTCCTAGTCAAATTCATAGAGACAGAAAGTAGAATGGTGGTTGCCAGGGGCTAGGGGGAGGGGAGAACAAAGAATGATTATTTAATGGATAAAGAGTTTCAATTTGGGATGCCAAAAATTTCTGGAGATGGACCATGTGATGGTTGCACAACAATTTGGATGCATATAATACCATGGAACAAGGCCCTGAAAAATGGTTATCAGGGTAAATATTATGTTGTGCATATCTTGCCACGAAAAAAGAGATATTAGATCAGCATATTGTCCTCATAAAAGGGATCACTGATCCCATGGGAGAAGTGAGAGCTCTGAGGAAGAGTGAAAAACAAGAAAAGAATAGAATCCTAGGGAATGCCTAAAGGAAAAGAAATTTAGACAAACCTTCCAAGAGTTTGGCATCCTAACATTCAAACTTCCACCCTATAAGTTAAATTTGAAAAATCTTAGTCTCGTGGATTATTCCTGAAATGTTCAGTGGAGGCATTGAAATGTAAAATTGCTGGGGGATAGAAAGGATGGCAGTGATTTTAATCTACTTTCTAAGTTGTTACAGTGACAATTCTATGAATATATTTTCAACAAATATCAGTAGCTGCTTGGCAAGAAATGAGTTCTTGATAGTCATTGGCTTCTGGCCAGTTTTCCTCTCAGAGCTTGAAAAGAGAAATGAATGCATCACAAAATATTTTCATTTCACTCAGTAGCAGAATTGTGGTTCTGTGCATGTGGAATGCAAGGAAAGGATGAGTGTATACACATATGTGTATGTGTAGAGAAATATAAGGAATGTATGTAAAGAATATAAGACTTACAAAATACAGCACCCCAGCACCTATAATTATGTTTCCTTAGAGAAACTTTGTTTTAGAAAAAACAGGAATATTAAAATGGTTTTCAAGGAGAAGTACTGATTGTCTTTGCTTTGCCATCCCATCCAGGTAGGCAGCTGAAACAATAGGACTCTAAATTGCAAATATGATTTTGGTATGAAGAGATTTTTTTCTGTTAAAGTTCATTTGAAATACACCAGAATTTTCTAGGAATATATACCAATAATCTTATTCTACTCCACGCCCGAGGGCGGGGAAAGCGACTGAGAGAAGCTACCCCATGTCCGAGGTAAGGAGTGGCGGCTGTGCTTTGCTGGAGCAGCCATGAGAGATACCCCACATCCAAGGTAAGAGAAAACTAAGTAAGATGTTAGGCACTGAGAGAGGGCCTCAGAGGGCAGACAGACTGAAACCACAATCACAGACAATAGGCAAATCTCATCACACGGACCACAGCCTTGTATAACTCAATGAAACCAAGCCATGCCATGTGCAGCCACCCAAGATGGACAGATCATGGTGGAGAGCTCTGACAGAATGTGGTCCACTGGAGAGGGGAATGGCAAACCACTTCAGTATTCTTGCCTTGAGAACCCCATGAACAGTATGAAAAGGCAAAATGATAGGATACCAAAAGAGGAACTCCCCAGGTCAGTAGGTGCCCAATATGCTACTGGAGATCAGTGGAGAACTAACTCCAGAAAGAATGAAAGGATGGAGCCAAAGAAAAACAATACCCAGCTGTGGATGGGACTGGTGATAGAAGCAAGATGTGATGCTATAAAGACCAATATTGCATACGAACCTGGAATGTTAGGTCCATGAATCACGGCAAGTTGGAAGTGGTCAAACAGGAGATGACAAGAGTGAACGTCGACATTCTGGGAATCAGTGAACTAAAATGGACTGGAATAGGTGAATTTAACTCAGATGACCATTATATCTACTACTGTGGGCAGGAATCCCTCAGAAGAAATGGAGTAGCCATCATGGTCAACAAAAGAGTCTGAAATGAAGTACTTGGATGCAATCTCAAAAATGACAGAATGATCTCTGTTCATCTCCAAGGCAAACCATCTAACATCACAGTAATCCAAGTCCAAGCCCGACCAGTAACGCTGAAGAAGCTGAAGTTGAACAGTTCTATGAAAACCTACAAGATCTTCTAGAACTAACACCCAAAAGAGATGCCCTTTTCATTATAGGGGACTGGAATGCAAAAGTAGGAAGTCAAGAAACACCTGGAGTAACAGGCAAATTTGGCCTTGGAATGCGGGATGAAGCAGGGCAAAGGCTAATAGAGTTTTGCCAAGAGAACGCACTGGTCATAGCAAACACCCTCTTCCAACAACACAAGAGAAGACTCTACACATGGACATCACCAGATGGTCAACACTGAAATCAGATTGATTTTATTCTTTGTAGCCAAAGATGGAGAAGCTCTATACAGTCAACAAAAACAAGACCGGGAGCTGACTGTGGCTCAGATCATGAACTCCTGATTGCCAAATTCAGACTTAAATTGAAGAAAGTAGGGAAAACCACTAGACCATTCAGGTATAACCTAAATCAAATCCCTTATGACTATACAGTGGAAGAGAGAAATAGATTTAAGGGACTAGATCTGATAGACAGAGTATCTGAAGAACTATGGGCAGAAGTTCATGACAATGCACAGGAGACAGGAATCAAGACCATCTACAAGAAAGAGAAATGCAACAAAGCAAAATGGCTGTCTGGGGAGGCCTTACAAATAGCTGTGAAAAGAAGGGAAGCAGAAAGCACAGGAGAAAACGAAAGATATAAGCATCTGAATGCAGAGTTCCAAAGAATAGCAAGGAGAGATAAGAAAGCCTTCCTCAGTGACCAATGCAAAGAAATAGAGGAAAACAACAGAATGGGAAAGACTAGAGATCTCTTCAAGAAAATTAGAGATACCAAAACACCACCCTTATGGCAGAAATTGAAGAGGACCTCAAAAGCCTCTTGATGAAAGTGAAAGAGGAGAGTGAAAAAGTTGGCTTAAAGCTCAACATTCAGAAAACTAAGATCATAGCATCTGGTCCCATAACTTCATGGCAAATAGATGGGGAAACAGTGGAAACAGTGTCAGACTTTATTTTTGGGGGCTCCAAAATCACTGCAGATGGTGATTGAAGCCATGAAATTAAAAGGTGCTTACTCCTTGGAAGGAAAGTTATGACCAACCTAGATAGCATATTAAAAAGCAGAGACATTACTTTGCCAACAAAGGTCCATCTAGTCAAGGCTATAGTTTTTCTAGTGGTCATATACGGATGTGAGAGTTGGACTATGAAGAAAGCTGAGTGCCAAAGAATTGATGCTTTTGAACTGTGGTGTTGGAGAAGACTCTTGAGAGTCCCTTGGACTGCAAGGAGATCCAACCAGTCCATCCGAAAGGAGATCAGTTTTGGATGTTCATTGGAAGGACTGATGTTGAAACAGAAACTCCAATATTTGGCCACCTGATGCGAAGAGCTGACTCACTGGAAAAGACCTTGATGCTGGGAAAGATTGAGGGCAGGAGGAAAAGGAGAGGACAGAGGATGAGATGGTTGGATGGCATCATCAACTCTATGAACATGGGTTTGGGTGGACTCTGGGAGTTGGTGATGGACAAGGAGGCCTAATGTGCTGCAGTTCACGGCGTCGCAAAGAGTCAAACATGACTGAGGGACTGAACTGAACTGAATTTTATTCTCTGGCAGATTCCATGCCCACAAAAGTCAGTTGTAAGGGCAAAAGAGAAATATAAGGAGTACAGGAAATACAAGACAAAAGTGATGTATGGCTGTAGTATAAAAACTGGCATATTTGAGAGTTTTTTGATCTGTTTCCTGAATATCTGGAACTACTATTAATATATTGCCTTCATAGTGGAAAATTTTCACAAATTTTCTCTCCTGAAAAGCTAATCCACTGCCACATGTGATTGGAGGAACAGTTTTTATGTTATATATCTGAAAAATCTCTGCTGAAAAAGTCTCATAGTAAACCTGCAACCAAATTTTTAAAAGTTTTAACTTTTAAGAATTAAAAAAAATTTTTTTTTTTTTACTTCAGAAAGTCCTCCTTGATTATCTAAATTTAAGTCCTTTGGACTTTAGTTTTTATCCAATATGATAAAGTTGTACCACATTGATGACTGAGAACTGGTGGTGTATGGGCTGAATTAACCTAACAGATATTTTGTTAGGGCTGTGAAAAGAGAGTGAAACTGATAGTCACTTAGTCGTGTCCCACTTTTTGCGACCTAATGGCTTCTACCAGGCTTGCCTGTCCATGGGATTGCCCAGGCAAGAATACTAGAATTGGTTGCCATTTCTTCTCCAGGGGATCTTCCTGACCCAGGGATAAAACTTGCATCTCCAGAGGATTCTTTACCACTGAGCCACCTGGGAAGTCCTCATTAACCATATATGTGTGAGTTGACTTCTAGGCTCATTGTTCCATTGTTCCATCAACGGAGTTCCATTGACTATGCATCTGTTTTAGATGCCAGTATCATGCTGTTTTGATTGCTATAGTTTTGTAATATAGCTTCAAATAGGTGACACTTCCAGCTTTGTTCTTTCTCAATAATGCTTTGGTTATTCAAGGTGTTTTGTAGTTCCATACAAATTTTAACATTGTTTGTCTGATTTCTATAAAAACTGACATTGGAAAATATGGAACTTCTATGGGCTAATTGGCTTAGGCCTGGGTGACTGTCCTTCCCTAAAACAGCCACAGTGGCAAGAGGGATGAGATGGTATTTATTATGAAGAATGCTTCTTCCTACTTCTGATTTTGCTTCTATTAATGTAATTCTAGCCTCTCTGTGCTCCTGGGAAGATGGATATACTCATTGGATATGGCAATTTTGTAAAGCTTGAGAACATTCTATTCAGCTCTGCTCTTTCTTTTGGAATAGATTTCCTTTCAAAAATCAGAAGTTCTTTTTTGTTATTCTGTGTTGCTGGACCCGTCACAGTCCATCATGCCCTGAGTTGTGTAATTTGGGGCTGAGTATTAGTAAGTCCATTTGGTGAGCAGACATGAACCATATGCCTCTAAGACAATAAAATGCAATTTGGAATCTTCATATTTACTCTTTGCTTTCTTCCAAGTTGTTCAAAGTGATGGCAGAGAAGAGATGACACTTACCATGAACCTTCTTGAAATCTCTAAGGAAACCACTGATTAACTTAGGACAAAAGAAGCCTAGCCTTAGTGCTAGAAGTACTACCCAAGTACTACCTGTACTACCCAAGCAGTGACTACCCCAATGAGGAAGACTGGGTTCCTCAAAGGAAAGTCTAGGTGCTGACAAGATAAGAAAAAACCCAAAATCTTTTGGCTGAGAATCCAACCATTGGGTTATCCTCTAACACTGTTTGATTGATAGTCTCTTTGCTTGTTTATGTCAGTTAAACAGAAAACATGCTCACAGATTTAGTGACTATTATTGCCTGAATGCCCCAACTCCAAAATTCATATGTTTATATCTTAACTGCCAAGTGATAGTAGTAGGAGGTAGGGCCTTTGGGAAGTGATTAGGTCATAAGAGCAAAGCTCTCATAAATGGAATTAATGGTCTTATAAAAGAGGCCCGAGAGCTCCCTGGCCACTTCCACCCTGTGAGGATACAAGAAGTCTGCAGCCCAGGAGAGGACCCTCACATGACCATGCCGGTACCCTGATCTCAGACTTCCAGCTTCCAGAACTGTGAGGAATAAATTTCTGTTGCTCATAAGCTCATCTGTGGTATTTTGTTATAGAAGCCTGACTGGACCAAGATAGTGCTGAAAGCATTAAGGCCAAATCTTAAAACCAAAATTGTTTAGGTGGTGTACTTTTTCATATTCAATCTCTGTTACTCCCCATCCTGACCTTCCTTCATTTAATGGAATACACCTTGCTTCCCTCTTTCTAGAGCCTTTGTATACACTGTTCTATCTGCAAAATCTACTCTCTTGCACCCAGTCATTCTATTTAACTCCTTACACCCTTCAGATCTTATTCAAAGATACCTCCTCACAGTATTAGCCCAAGGACTCTTTCCCATCATATACTGTCAAGCATGACATACTTTGAGTATGAGAGAGAGACAGAGAAGAGACAGAAAGAATCACACTTCTGGAGCCCAGAAGCCCAAAAGTAAGATGTTGGTAGAATCGCTCTCCCTCTGAAGTCTTGAGAGAAGAATACTTTGTTGCCCCTCTCAGCTCCTGGTAAGCTGGTAGCTTGATGGTTGCTGGTAATTCTAGGTTCTCAGTCATGTAGTTTTTATTGATAGCACTTCAAAGTTTGTAACTATATGTTTACTTGACTGATCAATAGCTGAATAAGTAGTGTCATCTCCATTCACTTTCAAGTGGTGATTCATTTAAGGCATGTTGTTGTTGTTTAATCACAAAGTCATGTCTGACTCTTTGTGATCCCATGGACTATAGCACACCAAGCTCCTCTGTCCATGGAATTTTCCAGATAAGAATACTGGAGTGGGTTGCCATGCCCTCCTCCAGGGGATCTTCCCAACCAGGGATTGAAACAACACCTCCTGCATCTCCTGAATTGGCAGGCAGTTTATTTATCCACTGAGCCATCAGTTCAGTTCAGTTGCTTAGTTGTGTCCGACTCTGTGACCTCATGAATTGTAGCACACCAGGCCTCCCTGTCCATCACCAACTCCTGGAGTTTACCCAAACTCATGTCCATCAAGTCGGTAATGCCATCCAGCCATCTCATCCTCTGTCGTCCCCTTCTCCTCCTGCCCCCAACCTCTCCTAGCATCAGGATCTTTTCCAGTGAGTCAGCTCTTCACATGAGGTGGCCAAAGTGTTGAAGTTTCAGCTTCAACATCAGTCTTTCCAATGAACACCCAGGACTGATCTCCTTTAGGATGGACTGGTTGGATCTCCTTGCAGTCCAAAGGACTTTCAAGAGTCTTCTCCAACACCACAGTTCAAAAGCATCAGTCCTTCGGCACTCAGGTTTCTTCATAGTCCCAACTCTCACATCCATACACGACCACTGGAAAAACCATAGCTTTGACTAGAAGGACATTTGTTGGCAAAGTAATGTCTCTGCTTTTTAATATGCTGTCTAGGTTGATCATAACTTTTCTTCCAAGGACTAAGCATCTTTTAATTTCATGGCTACAATTACAATCTGCAGTGATTTGGGAGCCCCAAAAAATAAAATCTTACACTGTTTCCCCATCTATTTCCCATGAAGTGATGGGACCAGATGCCATGATCTTAGTTTTCTGAATGTTGAGCTTTAAGCCAACTTTTTCACTCTCCTCTTTCACTTTCATCAAGAGGCTTTTGAGTTCCTCTACACTTTCTGCCATAAGGGTGATGTCATCTGCATATCTGAGGTTATTGATATTTCTCCTGGCAATCTTGATTCCAGCTTGTGCTTCTTCCAGTCCAGCATTTCTCATGATGTACTCTGCATAGAAGTTAAATAAGCAGGGTGACAATATACAGCCTTGATGTACTCCTTTTCCTATTTGAAACCAGTCTGTTGTTCCATGTCCAGTTCTAACTGTTGCTTCTGACTTGCATACAGGTTTCTCAAGAGGTGGATCAGGTGGTCTGGTATTCCCATCTCTTTCAGAATTTTCAACTGAGCCATCAGGGAAGCCCAATTTGAGGCATTGTTGGAAGGAATATAACTGAAGCAGAATCCAACTGAAACAGTCCTCTGTACACAATACAAATGGCTCAATCCCCAAAACAGGAGTGTGGAGGCAAGACTGGAAGTGGACTTTAGGAAGTTGGACAAGCTGTCCTCCATACAGCTGGTTGTTTTGCAGTCACTAAGTCGTATTTCACTCTTTGTGACCTCATGGACTGCAGTAGCCAGGCTTCTCTGTCCCTCACTACCTCCTGAGCTTGCTCAAACTTGTATCCACTGAGTTGGTGATCCCATCCAACCATCTCATCCTCTGTCATCCCCTTCTCTTGCCTTCAATCTTTTCCAGCATCAGGGTCTTTTCCAATGAGATGGCTCCTCACATCAAATGGCCAAAGTATTGGAGCCTCAGCTTCAGCATCAGTCCTTCCAATGAACATTCAGGGTTGATTTCCCTTAAGATTGACTGGTTTGCTGGATTAATCCTCAGAACACATCTTACTCCGACTAAACACTGAAGTCCTCACTGTGGCCTCCAGAGCCCTCCACTGCTCTGACCTCCTCTTTACTACTCCCTGTACCCCAGCACTTCTTTACTGTATGCATCTGGCCTCCTTGCTGCTCCTCAAACCCTCCAGGCAAGTTCCTGCCTCGTGGCCTTATACTGGCTTTATCCCCTGCCTGCCTGGAATGCTTTTCCATCAGACCTCCTTTAGGCCATATGCCAATGACAACATCTTAGTAAGGTGTTCCCTGACCACCCCAGCCTTGGGGACAGCAGTGGGAATCACTGCGGCTGAGGCAGTGGTCAGTGGAGAGACCCATAAGAACAATGCCTCTGAGCCTGCCCAAAGCACTGGTGTCCAACAGATAGGAAGAACTGGTCTGGGGAGCAGAGTCACGGAGCAGAAACAACTGTAGCCACGAAGCCCAATGTGTGTGCTGCGTGCTAAGTCGCTTCAGTCATGTTTAACTCTTTGTGATGCTATGGACGGTAGCCCTCCAGGCTTCTCTGTCCATGGGATTCTCCAGGCAAGAATACTGAAGTGGGTTGTCATGCCTTCCTTCAGGGATGAAGCCCAACACTTCCAACTAAAGGCTTGGTCTCTCACCATTGCTAGACAGGAAAACGACTACCACTCCAACCTGGATTTTTAGAAGATCCGAACAAGAGACAGAAATTCCCCAGCACAGCAGAGAGTGACTTTCCGAACACTTGCCTATGAGGACTAGGAACTATAGTTGTTGGATTTAGAATATGTAGCTAAGGTAACAATTCATACACCCAGTTGTTCACATGTATACCACTGCATTCAGAGCAAAAAGATGAGTATAAAAAGATGAAAGAGGGAAAAACCATCAGGTTGTAGACTTTAAATACACAAATTCTTTCAATTATACTTTAATAAAGCTGAAAAGTATAACTTCTTTTTAAAAAGGAGCACTCAGAACAACTCCTAATTATATGAAGTAAATATAGTATTTCCTACTTCATGTAAGTCACATCCACGGAGATGATGATGTTACTATAATCATACACATATCTGTTGATTAACACAATGAAATACCTCAAATCTCTCAAAAACTTTGCTTCACTCTTTTATTATGCCAAAAAAATCACTGCTGCTGCTGCTGCTAAGTTGCTTCAGTCGTGTCCGACTCTGTGCGACCCCATAGATGGCAGCCCACCAGGCTCTCCCATCCCTGGGATTCTCCATGCAAGAACACTGGAGTGGGTTGCCATTTCCTTCTCCAATGCATGAAAGTGAAAAGTGAAAGTGAAGTCGCTCAGTCGTGTCCAACTCTTCACGACCCCATGGACTGTAGCCTACCAGGCTCCTCCGTCCATGGGATTTTCCAGGCAAGAATACCAGAGTGGGTTGCCAATTAAACCTTCACCTCTCTGATAAAGCCTCAACTATTTTGTAGGTTTCACTTTTTAGTGATCCTGTGTTAGCCAAAGAATGTGCAAAAATCCTGTATTCATAAATAGTCTGATACTGGCAACCACTTGTTTATATTGTTAATAGGTAGCCAGCTGAAAAATTTTGACAATTTAATTGCAGCTTGCCAGCTATGAAGACAAGCCAACAGGCTACCCTGCTGGCTCCATAAATCTGACTCATACACATTGAACGAGCTGCTTGATCTTTGATTGTTGACAAAAGACAAACCAGTAGAGAGAGGAATTCATAAAAAGAGAATAAAGCTCTGCAAAATAGAAACTGTCTTTGGATTTTCAGAAGTGACTAAAATATTTTAATAGGGTTCTTTTACTGTCTCTGCTTACCTATGATATATTGACAGGTCTTCCTAACTGCAAAAAAAAACCACCTCATTAAACTCTCTCTGTCTTACTTGATTGACTAAAAGGTAGAAAGATAGACTGGTTATTATGAGAAAAGAAAAACAATAGAAAGTATGGAAATTGGGGCTCCAAACATCAATCTTAATTTGTGCATTCCTGAGCAATTTTCTAACTAGCCATCAGCTTCCCTTACCTCTGTGGTGAGCCGTTGTCTTCTGGGCATGCAGACCTGCCAACCAGCACCTTCCAGCCCTTGTGTGCCTCACAGGTTCATTCCATTTCCAGTTTCTTCAGATATTCCCCTCCATGATATGTGTGTTAACCTCTGTTTTGAGACTAGGTCCAAATGACACCTACCCTGCTTCTGGATTGAAAGGATACTATAAGCACAGGAAAGTCAGCTAAGAGCTTCCCTGAAGACACAAGCCTTTGCTCTTTCTGAGTTTTATATCAATGGAATGTTATGATGAGAGGGCATAGAGGGCAGACACACTGAAACCATACTCACAGAACACTAGTCAATCTAATCACAGTAGGACCACAGCCTTGTCTAACTCAGTGAAACTAAGCCATGCCCTATGGGGCCACCCAAGATGGGCGGGCATGGTGGAGAGGTCTGACAGAATGTGGTCCACTGGAGAAGGGAATGGCAAGCCACTTCAGTATTCTTGCCTTGAG
>SJXQ01013062.1:0-109912 GCA_006408695.1 Aepyceros melampus
TTGCCCTCTGATGCCCTCTTGCAACACTTACTGTCTTACTTGGGTTTCTCTTACCGTGGACGTGGGGTGTCTCTTCACGGTTGCTCTGGCAAAGCGCAGCCGCTGCTCCTTACCTTGGACGAGGCGTATCTCCTCTCCACCGCCCCTCCTGACCTTGAACGTGGAGTAGCTCCTCTCGGCCCTCCTGCACCCGTGCAACCACCGCTCCTTGGACATGTGGTTGCTCCTCTCGGGTGCCACCCTGGCCTCGGACGTGGGGTAGCTCCTCTCAGCCACGCTTCTGTGAGGTCCGTCGCAGGCAGTGTGCTTCTGCTGTGCTGTCTGCTGCAGTTTCTGCTATAACTGGGTGTTACTGACTGAGTGATTGGGTCTTCACTCTCATTTGTCTGCTAGTCTCTCAGTCTTTCTGGCACAGGAAGCCAGTATGGTCCTTTTGGCCTTGTTGATATGCATGGCTTTCACTGGTAGGCGATGAGAACCTGAGTGAGTTTTTAGCATGTGGCTCCTAGTTACTTAACTTCACAAAGCAACTATAGTGTCATTGGTAGGAGCTCTGCTTCAGCTTGAATTCAAATAATAAAAATCACTTGCACTTTAACTCCAATACTCACCTTACACTCAACTGGTAAGAATTAATAATCTGAAGATTTAAACTTGAACATAAAAATGGATTTACTTTACCATTTTAACCCTACAATTTTATTGCCTGCCATAATTGGGCTTCCTAGGTGGCACTAGTGGTAAAGAACCAGCTTGCAATGCAGGAGACATAAGAGACAGGTTTGGCCCCTGGGTTGCGAAGATCCCCTGGAGGAGGGCATGGCAACTTACTCCAGTATTCTTGCCTGGAGAATCTCATGGACAGAGGAGCCTGGTGGGCTATAGTCCAGAGAGTCACAAAGAGTCAGACACGACTGAAGCAACTTTGCTCGCAGGCGTAATGGCAGTGTAACATGTATGATATCATAAGTGAAACAAATCGCCAGTCTAGGTTCGATGTGGGATGCAGGATGCTTGGGACTGATGCACGGGGATAATCCAGAGAGATGGTGTGGGGCGGGAGGGGGGAGGTCGGGGTCAGGATTGGGAGTTCATATACACTCGTGGCTGATTCATGTCAATGTATAGCAAAACAAATACAGTATTGTAAAGCAAAACAAACTAAAAAATAAAAATTGTTTAAAAAAAAAAAGAAAGAAAAGCAAAGAATAGGCAGCATCAGTGCCAAGCATGAAAAAGGGGTTGGGAGTAACATTTGCTAAACATTCTAAAAGCTGGTACGTGTCTTCTCTCCAGGATCACCTGTAGGATGGCAGGAGGTGAAGCTCAATTTTCTTTTCCCCCAAACTTAGCAGTGTTAAGCAAGAGCTCAGTAAAAATCATTGTGACCACTACCCTGATTCCTACTCCTACTGCTGGAAGAATTATTTCCACTTCTGCTTTTGCTTCTGTGGTTACGTAAGCCATATGGCTGGTGAGCTCATGGGGCCCTTCTCAGGCATTGGGGGTGAACACACTTTTACATTGCAGTCTCTTTTCAGCCACCCTCTAGACAAAAGGCCTGACAGAGAAGATGTAGAGGCACTCTGGATGGAGGATAGAGGGAAAAGTTTATAAGTTTCTAGGAAAAGCACTCCCATACTGCAAATGGTGCTATGATATTATGAATTTGAATTCATAATTGTTTCTTGAAATTTTAAAAGTATTTATATGCATGTGAAGCTTTCTATTTTTGTCCAGTGTTTGGTTTCTCTCCTCAAGGTATAGTTGCCCTGAGCAGATGATGCTGTAGGAAAAGGTGAATTTGAGTCCGTCTAAACACATAATTTGATCGATAATTAAGCAAACATTTATTTATGTCATGAACTTGACTTGAGCAAGTCTCTTGGACCGAGCTTCAGTTTCATCGTCTGTAAATTTAGGATAATGTAATCATCTCTATTGGTATTTCTCCTGGCAATCTTGATTCCAGCTTGTGTTTCTTCCAGTCCGGCGTTTCTTATGATGTACTCTGCAAAGAAGTTAAATAAGCAGGGTGACAATATACGGCCTTGACGTACTCCTTTTCCTATTTGGAACCAGTCAGTTGTTCCATGTCCAGTTCTAACTGTTGCTTCCTGACCTGCATACAGATTTCTCAAGAGGCAGGTCAGGTGGTCTGGTATTCCCATCTCTTTCAGAATTTTCCACAGTTTCTTGTGTTCCACACAGTCAAAGGCTTTGGCACAGTCAATAAAGCAGAAATAGATGTTCTTCTGGAACTCTCTTGCTTTTTCGGTGATCCAGCGGATGTTGGCAATTTGATCTCTGGTTCCTCTGCCTTTTCTAAAACCAGCTTGAACATCAGGAAGTTCACTGATGACACCACCCTTATGGCAGAAAGTGAAGAGGAACTAAAAAGCCTCTTGATGAAAGTAAAAGAGGAGAGTGAAAAAGTTGGCTTAAAGCTCAACATTCAGAACATGAAGATCATGACATCCCGTCCCATCACTCCATGAGAGATAGATGGAGAAACAGTGGAAACAGTGTCAGACTTTATTTTGGGGGGCTCCAAAATCCCTGCAGATGGTGACTGCAGCCATGAAATTAAAAGACGCTTACTCCTTGGAAGAACAGTTATGACCAACCTAGATAGCATATTCAAAAGCAGAGACATTATTCTGCCAACTAAAGTCTGTCTAGTCAAGGCTATGGTTTTTCCAGTAGTCATGTATGGATGTGAGAGTTGGACTGTGAAGAAGGCAGAGTGCCAAAGAATTGATGCTTTTGAACTGTGGTGTTGGAGAAGACTCTTGAGAGTCCTTGGACTGCAAGGAGATCCAACCAGTCCATTCTGAGAGAGATCAACCCTGGGATTTCTTTGGAAGGAATGATGCTAAAGCTGAAACTCCAGTACTTTGGCCACCTCATGCGAAGAGTTGACTCATTGGAAAAGACCCTGATGCTGGGAGGGATTGGGGGCAGGAGGAGAAGGGGACGACCAAGGATGAGATGGCTGGATGGCATCACTGACTCAATGGACATGAGTCTGAGTGAACTCCGGGAGTTGGTGATGGACAGGGAGGCCTGGTGTGCTGCGATTCATGGGGTCGCAAAGAGTCGGACACGACTGAGCGACTGAACTGAACTGAATCATCTCTATCGTAGTTTTTTATGAGGATGAAAAGAGGAAGCCAGGATAAAATGATATGTAAGTGTCTTACATATCACTCTCCACTGATAAAGATTAAATGGGGTCTTATTATGTAGCTGGGACAAATTTTTCTTCTGAATTTTCTGTAGCACTTTGTGCTAAATGGCAAGTTTAGCTTGTTTTGGAGGCGAGAGCTATGGTCTGGCTGAAAGTAAGTACCAGACATGAAGTGAGAAGACCTGGGAGCAAAGCCACGCTCCACCCTGCTTTGCTAGTTATGTGCCCCAAGTTAAATTACTGGAAAAAAAAATCCTAAAGCTATGTAGCTCCAAGGTCACTCACTGTGAAAATTAAGTAGAGAAAGATCTAGGAAGGCACCTGGCATGTTTGGCTGGTGTTTAGAAAGCATTTCTTCAGAGAAGAGAAAGGTAAGAGTGAGTCAGAATGCTCCTGCAGAGAGGAAAAAGCATGTCCTGCAATTGCCCTAATACCATTTTCTCAGATGTGAATTGGGACTAATAATAGTTAGTGATAATCACTCAGTCATGTCTGACTCTTTGAGACCGCATGGACTGTAGCCAGCCAGGCTCCTCTGTCCATGGAATTCTCCAGGCAAGAATACTGGAGTGGATTTCCATTTCCTTCTCCAGGACATCTTCCTGACCCAGCGATTGAACCCAGGTCTCCTGCTTGCAGGCAGAATCTTTACCTTGTGAGACACCAGGAAAGCCCATGTATTCCCTTAATTATCTCTTAGGACCACTCTAAGAACTAAAAGGTATTTATTCCATTTCTCATTATTTCCATTTAACCAGAAAAGGATTAAGGGCTCAAAAATTTCCTCACCTCCCAAAGCTCAGAGTCATGCCTAAGATAATTGTCTCAATTTTTATTTGTTGTTTTATTTCATCATTGACTGTGCTGGGTCTCGCTGCTGTGCAGGGGCTTTCTCTAGCTCCCCCTCTGCAGTGAGTGGGTGGCCACTCTAGCTGTGCATGGGCTTCTCACTGCATGGGCTTCTCTTGTTGGAGGGCACAGGCTCACGTTTCCCGAGGCAGGTGGGATCTTAGTTCCCAGATCAGGGATTGAACCCTTGTCCCTCACACTGGCAGGTGGATTCTCAACTGCTGGACCACCAGGGAAGTCCGCAGTTCTCATTTTTAAAGACAGTCTTAAGCCGTGTCTTGTTCTATGTTAACTGACGCAGTACTCAGAACGCTCTTTTGAGAATATGAAGGCAATTTCCTGCCTCGGTTCAAGCTGCCTTTTGGGTAATGAAACACAATAAGAATTATTGAACATGGGAGAGGCAAGAGAAGAGGGGCACTTGGGGGAAATGGGATGATGATGTAGGAGCAAGAGGGACACAGATGCTCGCAAATGTGAAAGAAGAAGGCCAGCTTCCGCAGACCCCAGCCCTGTCCTTCCTGTGCTCAGCTCAACCTTTGTGAAGTTCCCCTCGTGCCAACCAAAAAGCACCAGAGAAAGAACCAGGTGGCGGGAAGAACCCCAGACTATGATTTGGTTTATTTGTCTCTGCGTTGAGCTTGAACTTTGTCTACGTGCTGCACCTGTATGTCCTCGGGGGAGTTCCCAAGAATAGTTTCTGAGACCATTTCTGAAGCCCAGTAACATTCCTGGGGTATAGAGTTAGTAAGTTGCAGAGCCGGGTTTTGAACCCAAGTGCAGTTGCCTGCAAATCCTCATCCTCAATTTTACATCCAAGGATTCAACTGATGGGTAGATAGAAAGTATTTGGAAAAATTAAAAATGCCAGAAGATCTAAAAAGCCAACTTGAGTTTGCTGCACACTGGTCACTATAATGGAATTTAATTGTCTTTATAACTATTTTCATAATGCTTGTATTGAATTAGGTATGGTAAGTAATCTAGAGATGATTTAGGGTACAGGGCAAGAAATGTGTAGGTTATCTGCAAACACTGTGCCATTGTATGTAAGGAACTTGAGCATCCTTGGGGTTTGGTATTTAGGTAGACGGGGGCTTACAGAACCAACCCTGTGAGACCGAGCATGACTGTATTCCAATTACCTGACAGTTTTCAGCTCCAAGCTTGGGTACCCCTGGTGGCTAAAGATGTCTGAGCTGGCAAGTCTACTTGGGGGTGCCATTCAGAAGCGGTTTATGTCATCAGTTTATTTTATTGGTCCTTCTAGAAGTGGGACTGGGGAATAAGCCCTTTTATCCCTGAAAGCTCAGTGAGGAAACAGAGTTGGTTTCTGAAAGGCTTTGAATTTGAGGAGAGGGTGAAGATTGGCTTGTAGAATAGTAGCCTCCATGTGAAGGACCAGCAGAGGAACAGCTGTGAGCCATCCCAGGAGGGTGGGTGAGGGAGATGCAGAAGACCCTGGTGTTTCAGAGAGAAAGGGAGTGAGGAAGGAGTGGGGCTTCTCAGCTCCTTCCTGTGCTCAGCTGTTTCCCACCCTACTGAGAGGTCAGACAAAACAAGAACAGGAAAAGCTCACGAGATTTACCAGCTGGAATGCAGGTTGCTTCGTCAGTGCCTGAAGTCACATCCCTCATCTCATTCAGTTTCTGTTTCCAGAGATTTCCTAGGGCTCGTTCTTGGATCATATCCTCAGTTTTGGGGGGGGGGGTTACCCTTTTTAGGGCCAATCTGTGTATTTCCTACTCTGTACAGTTCTCCTAAAGTCCCTGATCTCTGAAAGTCACCACTTGATGGTTACATCACCATGAAGAGATGTTAGCCATCCAGCCTTGGATATTTAAATCCATCAGTCTGCAATTACAATGACTATTTTTGCTTTCAGACACATTTCAGCTGCATATGAGAACTGATGTGTTTCTTTGTTTCTATTTAGTTATATCAGTTTCAGGTGTAAGGTGTACAGCCTTATAATTTGACATCTGTATACCTACAAATTGATCACCACCTCAAATCTAATTACCATCCATCACCAGAGAGATGACCCCCTTCACTCATTTCACCTACCCCTCAGCCTCTTTCCCTTCTGGTAACCACTAATCTGATCTCTGTAACTCTGAGTTTGGTTTTGTTTTATTTTGGTTTTTCGTTCGTTTTTGTAGATTCCACCTATGGATGAAAACAGTCTTTCTCTGTCTGACTTATGTCACTAAGCATAATACCTTCAAGGGTCATCCGTGTTGTTGCAGATGGCAGGATTTCGTTCTGTTTTATGACTGAGTAGTGTTCTATGGTGTTCCACAACTTCTTTATCCATTCGTCCATCGATGAACACTTAAGTTGTTTTTATATCTTGGCTATTGTAAATACTGGAGAAGGAAATGACAACTCACTCCAATATTCTTGTCTGGGAAATCCCATGGACAGGGGAACCTGGGGGGCTACAGTCCTGCAGTCTGTGGACTCGCAAAGAATCGAACACAACTGAGCACGCACATGATTACATGATTGCTAAGTCAGTTGACCCTTGAACAATATGGGTTTGAAGGTTCACTTCTACATGGTGTTTTTTTTTAAATAAATACATATAGTACCGCACAATGTGAGGTCGGTTGAATCCATGGATGGAGAACTTCAAATATGGAGGGCTGACTGTGGGACGTGAGCATCTGTGGGTTTTAGTATCTGAGGCAGATCTTGGAACCAGTTCCCTGCAGATACCAAGGGACAACTTTAATGCTGTAGTGAACATAGGGAGTGCATATATCTTCTTTTCAAATTAGTGTTTTTGTGCTCATGTGATAAACACCCAGAAGTGGAATAGCTGGGTCACATGGTAGTTCTAGTCTTATTTTCTGAGGCATCGCCATACTGTTTTCCATAGTGGTTGCACCAATTTACAATCCTACCACCTGATGTCTGTTCTTCTGAAACTTTTTAAAACATGAAATATTCCAGTCATGCATTCCGATGGCTGGAAGGGTGAATGAATAGTTGTCTAATCACCCTGGAGACAGATGCTTTTGTGAGCTGGTGCTGAGGTAAGGCTGCACATCTCTGTGGGAATGACAAGTGAATGAGTTCGCTGCTCACTTAACCTGCTGTTCTTTTCTCTCTCCGTTTTCTCTCCTAGGAAACAGATGGAAGACTGCTGCGACCCCGCCCATCTCTTTGCTATGACTAAAATGAATTCCCCCATGGGGAAAAGCCTGTGGTACGATGGGGAGCTTTTATACTCATTCACCATTGACAATTCAACTTATTCTCTCTTCCCCCAGGTTAGTAAAGAGTTTACTGCCTTTCAATATAGTTTCTTACATGTCTTGATATCATAGCAAAGGGATCACTGACCTTTTCTTACTAATCAGATCTACTTCTTTTCATCTTCTTTCTTCTAAAAAAAATTATTTATTTACTCATGACTGTGCTGGGCTTTTGTTGCTTTCTCTTGTTGCACATCACCAGCTCTAGGCGTGCAGGCTTCAGCAGTTGTGGCTCACAGGCTTAGTTGCCCTGTGGCACCTTCCCGGACCAGGGATCAAACTTGTGTCCCCTGCCTTAGCAGGCGGATTCTTAACCACTGGACCACCAGAGATGTCTGTATTCTCCTCTTAATTATAAATTCTCCCCTTTATAACTGTCGTTTGTGTGTGTATGTGTGGGAAGAAGTCAATGGTGTTTTGATACAGGGGCAGCAGTAGGATAGTATAGAATAACAGATTTCCTAGCACTTCTGATTTGAGTCATATGAGACTGAAGGAGGCAAGCAGAGAAGGAAGAGAGCTCAGGGAACTGTGGAATTCTAGTGTTTTGAGGTTGGCTGTGGAATGATCTTGAAGATTTGCAATACTGGAATGTTTTCTTAAGGCCAGATTGCTCTCAGGGAGTGGACCATATGGGACCATATGGTCAAAAGTTGCTTCTTAGAGCTTGTGAATCTTAACCCTGTGGTTAGTTTACTGCTCTGAAGTGGAGGAGTGGTGGTGATGGAGAAAGAGTATCTGACCACTTTTGAAGTGGTCTAAGTCAAGCTTTGCTCCCTTAATGTTTTCCTCTGTGGTTTTCCCAGCACTGAAATCAAATGTTTTTATTAAAATAGATCTATGTAGCAATGAACTTTCCCGGTTGCTTAGTGGTAAAGAATCTGCCTGCAATGCAGAAGACACAAGAGATACAGGTTTGCTCCCTGGCTTGGGAAGATCCCCTGGAGGAGGGCATGACAACCCACTCTAGTATTCTTGCCTGGAAAATCCCATGGACAGAGGAGCCTGGTGGGCTACAGTCTATGGGGCTGCAGAGTTAGACACAACTGAGGCAACTTCTTGAGAAACCTATATGCAGGTCAGGAAGCAACAGTTAGAACTAGACATGGAACAACAGACTGGTTCCAAATAGGAAAAGAAGTACATCAAGGTTGTATATTGTCACCCCACTTATTTAATTGGTATGCAGAGTACATCATGAGAAACGCTGGGCTAGAAGAAGCACAAGCTGGAATCAAGATTGCCAGGAAAAATATCCATAACCTCAGATATGCAGATGACACCACCCTTATGGCAGAAAGCAAAGAAGAACTAAAGAGCCTCTTGATGAAAGTGAAAGAGGAGAGTGAAAAACTTGGCTTAAAGCTCAACATTCAGAATATGAAGATCATGGCATCCGGTCCCATCACTCCATGAGAAATAGATGGGGAAACACTGGAAACAGTGGCTGACTTTATTATTTTGGGCTTCAAAATCACTGCAGATGGTGCTTGTAGCCATGAAATTAAAAGACGCTTACTCCTTGGAAGGAAAGTTATGACCAATCTAGATTGATAGCATATTGAAAAGCAGAGACATTACTTTGCCAACAAAGGTCCGTCTAGTGAAGGCTATGGTTTTTCCAGTGGTCATGTATGGATGTGAGAGTTGGACTGTGAAGAAGGCTGAGTGCCAAAGAATTGATGCTTTTAAATTGTGTTGGAGAAGACTCTTGAGAGTTCATTGGACTGCAAGAAGATCCAACCAGTCCATCCTAAAGGAGATCAAACCTGGGATTTCTTTGGAAGGAATGATGCTAAAGCTGAAACTCCAGTACTTTGGCCACCTGATGTGAAGAGTTGACTCATTGGAAAAGACCCTGATGCTGGGAGGGATTGGGGACAGGAGAAGAAGGATGAGATGGCTGGATGGCATCACCGACTTGATGGGCATGAGTTTGAGTGAACTCTGGGAGTTGGTGATGCACAGGGAGGCCTGACGTGCTGCAATTCATGGGGTTGCAAAGAGTCGGACACAACTGAACAACTGAACTGAACTGAACTGAAGCAACTTAGCACAGCGCAGAGCATCTATGTAGCAAGTGAGGGGGAAAGAAAGGAATTCCTTATTTCTAGGGAGCTCTAGAAATCATTAGGTGAATGGTGGAGTAGGAATCATGAGGTGGCTCCTGAAATTACTTAGAACAAGAAGTTACTGCAATAATTGTGGTTTAGAGATTAGAAAAACACAGTGGCCACTGCCATTAGCAGAAACTGGCCCCAGAAAGTTGTTTCAACTCGCCTCCTCTCCCTAGACCTTCCTCCAGTGCATCTAATGGGTAAGATTAATTTGCATCCAGAACACTAGTTGCAGAGAATCCAAGAGGGGCAGTTTTCTTTAAAGCAGTGAAACTTTAGCAGGAAGCTAGAAAAAGAGTAGAACTGAGGTTGAGTAAGCCAATTTGCAGTATCTTCTTTGTGCAAAAACTGATACCAACTTGCTATGAAATAAAGATGAGATAAGGGAGCAATCTCCTTTAACAGCTCATCATAGAAAAATATTTAAAGAAATCCAAAATAGGATTTTATAGATGAAGGCTTTCAGTCATACTAACTGACCCTGTGCTAGGAAATAGATTTGAAGAAAAGAAATGATTAAAGAAATACAAACTCACCTCCCATCTTATCTGTAAGTTGCAGCAGTCAGATAGCAGGAAACATTGTCCTTTTCAAGTGCATGCACATGAATTCTGTGTCTCTCCCTGCCAGCTGGGAAATCAAGGAACCATCCCTGAATAATAAAGGATAAGTGCTTTTTTCTTAGAAAGCATTAAGCCATTCTATCACTGTGTGTGCACAGTCATTCCAAAGGCCTGAACCAGTTCAATGGGTGGACTTGAAAAAAAAAAAAGTTACATATATAGTCTTCTGATGAGACCCTGTGCTAGGAAATAGATTTGAAGAAAAGAAATGATTAAAGAAATACAAACTCACCTCCCATCTTATCTGTAAGTGCAGCAGTCAGATAGCAGGAAACATTGTCCTTTTCAAGTGCATGCACATGAATTCTGTGTCTCTCCCTGCCAGCTGGGAAATCAAGGAACCATCCCTGAATAATAAAGGATAAGTGCTTTTTTCTTAGAAAGCATTAAGCCATTCTATCACTGTGTGTGCACAGTCATTCCAAAGGCCTGAACCAGTTCAATGGGTGGACTTGAAAAAAAAAAAAGTTACATATATAGTCTTCTGATGAGATTCTGAAATGACTAATTAATTTATAGAAACCCTGGAAAATCAGTTTGCAGCAACACAAAAGGTATATATCCCTGAGCCCTCTTATTCTTAGTGAAAGAGTTCTAGTTTGTTATCAGGAAGCTAAATTGTCAGTTAATTGTTAGGCTCCTGGTGGGAAGAAAGTGGCATGTGCTCATTAGGCAGAAATACAGGTGAGTGAGCTGGGCTCCATGTTGTCAATTGAGTATAACTTCTCTCCTTTCCCTGTATTTCAGCAAAATAATGCTAAATCACTCCTTCTCTAACTGAGATGTCTAGCTTTATGTTACATTTTTAATTATATATTTTAATGAATTTATTTTAATTTTGTATTATACGTCTCCCCTAAAGGCTCAATATAAGTTAGCCATCGTTATTATTGGTATTATTCCTTCACCCATTTTTATCCACTGCTTTTATTGTTGTTGCCGAGGTGCAATCCAAGATTATGTGTTTGATGTGGAAAGTAATAGGTCCTGAATCAAGGTTGGAGGGTCCACAGAGGCCCTGTAGAGATGGTGTGTATTTTGTGATTACAGTTAGTGGCTTCTTATTTGTACATCTTACAACATCCCATGGCTTTATTATCTGCTGCTGCTGCTGCTGTTTAGTCGCCAGGTCATGTCCGACTCTTTTGCGACCCCATGGACTGTAGCTTACCAGGCTTCTCTGTTCATAGGATTTCCCAGGCAAGAATAGTGGAGTGGCCATTTCCTCTGCCAGGGGATCGTCTTGATCCAGGGTTCAAACCTGCGTCTTCAGCTCTCCTGCTTGGCAGGCAGATTCTTTACTACTGAGCCACCTGGGAAGCCTGGCTTTAATTCATTCAGTTTCACCACCTATGCAATTATCTGCATAACTATCTATCACAGTTTTCTAAAATTCTTTATTTGCTGATCTCAATACTGTCTTGTGAGGCTTTGTGGGAACTCCCTTTTGTGCCTCGTACAGTGCTTTGCCCTCAGTGTAGATGTTCATCTTGCTGCTCACGGTTGCCAAGATCTCCTTGGAAACGTCCCACCTGGGCTGGACCACTGCTCTGCTCTGGCTTGAACTACAGGAGACCAAGCAGGATAGTTTGATGTAGTTGTTTCCAAATGGCTCTATCAATGCATTTTGATGAGATACTTCCTGATTATTATTAGGTAGGAGGTGGTGCAGTGATAAACAATCCACCTGCCAATGCAGGAGCTTCAGGAGATGTGAGTTCAATCCTTAGGTCAAGAAGATCCCCTGGAGGAGGAAATGGCAACCCACTCCAGTATTCTTGACTGGGAAATTCCATGGACAGAGGAGCCTGGCAGGCTATAGTCCATGGGGTGGCAGAGAGTTGGACATGGCTGAGCATGCACACATGCACCGTTTAGACATGAAGGGCTGAATTATAATCTTTATATGGGTTTTCTAGAATGTACTGTGTGTGTGTGTTTGGAAGGGAAGGTGTGTTTGTAGGTGTTCCCACTTTGAGAATACTTTAGGATCCTTCCATCCCCTGGGTTGGAATCAACTCCTTGCTCTGCCTGTCTCTTTGAAGCCTGCATGGTCCATATTTGTAGATAATGCCGAATAAATACTATTTGGGGGCTTCCCTAGTAGCTCAGCTGGTTAAGAATCCATCTGCAGTGCAGGAGACCCCCGTTCGATTCCTGAGTTGGGAATATCAGCTGTAGAAAGGATAGGCTACCCAGTCCAGAATTCTTGGGCTTCCCTGGTGGCTCAGCTGGTAAAGAACCCGCCTGCAATGCGGGAGACCTGGGTTCAATCCCTGATTTGGGAAGATACCCTGAGAAAGGAATGGCTACCCACTCCAGTATTCTGGTATTCTGGGCTGGAGAATTCCATGGACTATACAATCCATGGGGGTCTCCAAGAGTTGGACATGACTGAGCTACTTTCCCTTTCACTTGGCTTAAAACATATTTTTGCCCAGAAAGAGCCTAAATTTCTTTGGAAATGAGTGAGGAAGTAGCAGGCATGTTAGAAACCACAACCGTGCTAATATAGTCTGAGAAATATTTTTCTTTGGTGTAATAAAAACACGGTCAGCCTACCATTCTCTTACATTGTGCTGGATAGTCACGTGATATACATCACAAAGTGGATGAGTCATTTTTCCTCAAAATACCCACCCGAGGCCATATGTAAAGAATCACGTAACTAATGCACCTCAGACAGACACTCATCTGCAGTTTCTCCGGTTGCCATAGCCTTCCACTTGGCCTAGATTCACCATACCGTTGGCCCGTGGGAAACCCAGCAGGACATGTTGAAGCAGTTTTCTCAAAATGACTTTGTTAAAATGAAAATACTCATTTTAATTTTCCTTCTGAGTAATGTGCTTAATAGAATCCTCTGAGCTTCTGAACATTCACACAGCAAATTTTTTTTTCTCTTAACAAAATTTAGATTCAACTGTACGATCTATGGCTTTCGGTAATTCAGCTTTTTTACTTAGCAATATGATGGTAGTCATTTTCCAAACACATACCATTTCAACTGAAGGAAACTAAAGAGACTAATGTTTGGTGGGCATAGATCTTTGCCAAGTCAGTGTTGGTTCATGCTGTCAGACTTGTGTTTGGCTAAACTTTGGACCTCTTATGATTCCCCATGGCTTTATTATCAAATTTCTCTAATTCTGACACAGGGGCTTAACCAAATAGGTACTTATTTATCTAAAACAGTAATCCAAAATTAGGTGAGTAGTTTAAGGCTGGGTGGTGGCCACACAGTGCCATCTGGTTCTTAGGCTCCTGCTTGGACAGCCTTAGCTGATGGCCAAGTAACCCAGTTTTGATCCAGGATCCCTGTAGGGTGGAGAGGAAACAGAAGAGGAAAATCTGGATAGACTCCTGCGGATGTGCAAGTGATCAGAACTGAGTCTCATGGCTGTGTCTAACCAAAAGAGAGGCTAGGAAATTTTAGTATTTCAGCTCTGGACAGATGCAGTCCATGTGCTGACCTGTGCATGCATGCTAAGCTATTTCAGGACTCTTTGTGACCCCATAGACTGTAGCCCACCAGGCTTCTCTGTCCATGGGATTCTCCAGGCAAAATCCCTGGAGTGGGTTGTCATGCCCTCCTCCAGGGGATCTTCCTGATCCAGGGATCAGACCCGTGTCTCTTATGTCTTCTGTGTTGGCAGGCAGATTCTTTACCACTAGTGCCGCCTGAGAAGCTGTGTGTTGACCTGCACTATCTGCCTTAGGTTTTTTCACATGTTAGCTCACTTTATCCTCATAGCAACTCCATGTGATGGTTACTGTGGTCTTCATTTCATAGGTGAAACTGAGAACTGAGACGGGCTAAATAACTTACGCATGATTCTAGAGATTGATTCTTACGCAAGATTCTAGAGATTGCAAGTGGAGGACTGACATGTAAAACCTGGCCCATCTGATTTCCAATGTATTATTGTTTATTATCTTTTTTTTCCTTCTTGAAAAATCATGGGTTCTGGTGATTTATTGTTAATTTATATCAGTCACCTTGAAACCGTTTTAAGTTTTTTACTTCCCTTAGATGAATATTCTTAAAGGAAAGGGAGATATTCTTTTTGTAGCTATCTGAGAGAAAAAAAAAAACAGTACAGACATGCAGGCTCTAGGATCTCCTGCAGCACAGTGGTTTCCCTTTGACTTTGAATGCCTTTATGGCCCACTTAGGAAGGAGAAATAAGACTAGTCCCTTTATTTTGGTTTCTATTAAATGGGTCTTGGGCCCAATTCCAGTGTGTGTGACTGGAGACTTTGCCACACCACCAAGCGATTCTCAGACACCAACTGGTGGTCTTACAATTCAGCTCAATTCTGGCACTTCATATCTGGAATTAGCATCGGATTCCAAGGACTAAGAGATGCAGCTTTGATCCTTGAGTCAGGAAGATGCCCTGGAGGAAGGCATGGCAACCCACTCTAGTATTCTTGCCTAGTATTCATGGACACAGGAGCCTGGTGGGCTACAGTTCATGAGGTTGCAAAGAGAGGACACAACTGAAGTGACAGCACACACACCAAGGACTCAGTCCAATAAGACTGCCCTCCACTTCAGACACCAGTGGCAAGCCCAGGTTATGCTTGTGCTTTTAACTGGCTGACTATGCATTGGAGGTTTCAGTGACTCCCTCCAACTCAGGCTGCCAGTTGCCAGGCCAGGTCTTACCCTGATTGACTTCTGACTGCTTCTGCTGCTGCTACGTCGCTTCAGTCGTGTCCAACTCTGTGCGACCCCATAGACGCCTGACTGACCCTCTATAAATCAGAGGTTCCTATGACTTCCTCTTGCGTTCTGTGAGTTTGCTGGAACTGCTCACAGAACTCAAGGAATCCGTTTACTTGCTCCATTACCGATTTATTACAAAGGCTATTAGAGGATACAGATCAACAGCCTGATGAAGAGTTACATAGAGCAATGTCCCCAACAAAGGAGCTTCTGTTCTTAGGGACCTTGGGGCCTTGCTTGATGGCAAGCAGAAGCACCCTGTTTCCACAACCTGGAAGATCTCTGAACCTCATCCTTTGGGTGTTTTATGATGGTTTTATTATGTCGGCATGATTGATTAGCACATTGACCATTGGTATTTGATTCAACCGTTAGCCACTCTCCTCTCCTTGGAGATCCAGGGAGTGAGACTGAAACTTCCAATCCTCTGTTCATGATGAGTTCCCTTGACAACCAACCCCCATCCTTAGGTGGTTTCCAAAAGTGATCTTCATTAACATAGACCCAGTTGTGGTATGAAGGGGCTTGTGATGAATAACAAGACACCGATTTCACGTTTATGGCTCTGAAGGAGTTTCAGGAACTGGGGGAGGGAAGGGAAGTGAAGTGAAGTCATTCAGTTGTGGACTGCGCTCCTCTGTCCATGGGATTCTCCGGGCAAGAATACTGGAGTGGGTTGCCATTTCCTTCTCCAGGGGATCTTCCCAACCCAGGGATCAAACCCTGGTCTCCTGCATTGCAGACAGACGCTTTATCCTCTGAGTCACCCAGGGAAGCCCCCAGGAACTGGGAACAAGAGACCGAATATTATAAAAGATGCTTCCTTCACTCATATTACTCAGGAAATCCCAAGGGTTTGGGGAGCCATACGGCAGGAACTGTGGATGAAGACCAAATATCTTTCAGAAGCATATTTTGGTCATCTGAATGACCAAAAATATTTGTTCCTTATAAATCACATCACATCTGTCATAGAGAAATCCAGGTTCTCAGAGGGAAGCACTTTAGTCTCTGTACATTGCTTCTTTATTATAGGAATCCAGAACACAGTTCCACTGCCATTAACTACCTCAGGGCATTTATTCTGTCATCATTGGTTGAATGCCGGCGATAGAGGTAAAATATGTAGGGAATGGAATCTAAAGATCTGGGTTTTGGGCCTGGCCTTTCTATGATGGTATTTGTCATCTCAGGTAAGTCATTAGTGGTTGTAACTATTCTCAGCCTGAATTTTAGAATTTTCAGTTCGGGAATGATAATACCTGGTGTTCATAGTTCAGTGTTTTTATGAGAAACAAAGTTAAAATGAGAATAGGGATGTAAAAGTACTTTGTAATGAATGCACGATGCAAACATATAATAATGTTACTTTTATTATCTTTTTAAGCATTTATGGCATGTAAGCATTTCTTAGGGATTTTGGTAATAAAGGAACCAATAGGGGAGTGGAAGCACTAGAAAAGGGGTCAGTTTTCCATGCTGGTAAGTAGTGAGGAGATAAATCTGTTGAGTCTTGGATTTGGGAAAATATAAAGGAGTGATGGAGAATGCCTCAGACACAGTTGGATAATAATGATGATATGCTGAAATGTGATGTGAGAAATATGCAATGTGAGAAACATTATTAATATCTAGTTAATTAAGGTTCTGTGTCTAAACAGTGGATTAACTATTGTTCCTCATACTGTTCTATAAATGAGAAGATAAGGAGAGTGGGTCATCCCAGGATTTCCACATGTTTTATCCTCAGAGGAGAGGAAAGCACAAGATTAGAAGTGAGTTGTGGATGAATTTAGAGTCTGTCATTCAGCATGAAGTAAGTCAGAAAGAGAAAAAACAAATATAGAATATAGCACGTATATTGAGGTTTCCCTGGTGGCTCGGTCCTAAAGAATCTGCCCGCCAATGCAGTTAATGTGGGTTTTATCCTTTGGTCAAGAAGATCCCCTGGAGCAGAAAATGGCAACAGACTCCAGTATTCTTGCCTCGGAAATCCCATGGACAGAGAAACCTGATGGGCTATAGTTCATGGGGTCACAAAAAAGTCAGACATCACTTAGTGACTAAACAACACCACCACATATATGTGGAATCTGGAAAAATGTACTGATGAAACTATTTGCAGGACAGGAATAGAGACACAGAAGTAGAGAACAGATGTGTGGACACGATGAGGGGAGAGGGTGGGACTAATTGGGAGATTAGGACTGATATATATACACTACACTACCATTGGAAGACAGATAGCTAGTGGAGCTTGCTGTATAGCACAGAGGGCTTGGCTTGGTGCCCTGTGATAACCTAGAGGGATGGGATGGGGGGTGGGTCTCAGGAGAGGAGATGTATGTATACATATAGCCGATTCATTGTGGTACAGCAAAAACTAACACAACATTGTAAAGCAATTATACTCCAATTAAAATAAACATAAAAGGAAAAAAAAAAGTGAGTTGCCCCACAGAGTAGTTGAAGGTAAATTGAAAGATGTGTTTGTCTTTCAAACTTAAAAATAATTATAAATTAAGATGTTTCTCTAATGAAAATAGGGCTTCCCTGGTAGCTCAGATGATAAAGACTCTGCCTGCAATCTAGGAGATCTGGGCTGGATCCCTGGGTAGGGAAGATCCCCTGGAGGAGGAAATGGCAACCCACTTCAGTATTCTTGCCTGGAGAATTCTATGGACAAAGGAACCTGGCAGGGTACAGTCCAGGGAGTTGCAAAGAGTTGGACATGACTGAGCAACAAACACTTTCTCTTTTCTAATAAAATTATCACAGATTGTCTATGGTTGAAAATAAAATGAAAATGAGATGTAATGAGTGGTCTTTCTTGCCATGGTATGGACCTTTTTAAAGTGTTTGACAGTGTATAAAATTTAGTGCAAAGACTGATCACGGCTCAGACTTACAACTTCCTGAAGACGGTTGAAAAGCCTACATGGCACCAGTTACCACTGAGTCAGATCTCATCCGCAGGTGTGATGGGAGCGATAACTCTTTTCAGGAGGTTTGCATGTTCCATAGAACATTTTCTTCGTAGATTTGGTTGACATGACAGGGTATTTTCCTGCAGAGAAAGCTGGTATGTTTTTGTTTTTCTTCAGTTGTTGTCTTTATCTTGGTCCTTCTTATGGGCCAATGTCCAGATGTAGAGAGGCATTTCTGATTTTGATTTCATTTTGAGCTTTTGTTTTCATACCAGGAAGCCTCAGTTTCTTTTATGCTCTTGATGTACTCATTTGCATTTCTTAACTCTATTAGTGAATTCTTAAGTGCATAACAGAGAAGGCAATGGCACCCCACTCCAGTACTCTTGCCTGGCAAATCCCATGGACAGAGGAGCCTGGCAGACTGCAGTCCATGGGGTTGCTAAGAGTCAGACACGACTGAGCAACTTCACTTTCACTTTTCACTTTCCTGCATTGGAGAAGGAAATGGCAACCCACCTCCAGCGTTCTTGCCTGGAGAATCCCAGGGACGGCGGAGCCTGGTGGGCTGCCGTCTATGAGGTCACACAGAGTCGGACACGACTGAAGCGACTTAGCAGCAGCAGCAGTAACTGCATTAAGATACATTTGATTAACTTAGAGCATATCAACACTGAATTTTCCTGACTTAATTAATTTGGTCAGGGAATAAAAAGATACAAAGTGAGTATGCAGAACATTTTCTTAATGTTCGTATCTGTTCAAATCAATTTACTCTCTTTCTTCTGCTAATTGGCCTGTAGTCTTTAGGTCCCTTGGGAACGGACGCAATGTTCTTGTCATCCTTCATGGTCTGACACACCTTCTTATCTGCAGGTCAGAATTTCAGGGTAGACTTGCCCAACAGGGTGAAGAGGGGGTAGTGAAGGGATAGAATAGGGAAGTGAATTTAGCTATGGAGACTAAAAGGAGGTCCAGCCAGTAGTAGCCAAGCAGATTAAGATTCTCAATCTAGGTAACTGTTGTCAGTAACCAGGAGATAATAAGAAGCAAACGAAAGACAAATACCATATGATGTCACTTATATGTCTGGAGTCGAAAAGATGACACAAATAAACTTATCTACAAAACAGAAACAGACGTAGAAAACAGACTTGTGGTTGCCAAGGCGGAGAGGGATGGTGAAGGGACAGAGTGGGAGTTTGGGCTTAGCAGATGCCAACTATTATATAGAGAATGCATAAACAAGGTCCTACTGTATAGCACAGGGAACTATCTATTCAATCTGTGATAAATCACAATGAAAAAATATGGAAAAGAATGTATATATAACCAAATCACTTTACTATACAGTAGAAATTAATATTATAAATCAACTATACTTATAAATTAAAAAGGAAATGAACGAATGGGTACCACAGGGGAAAGGGAGGAGAGGGAAGGTTAAATTAGGAGTTTCGGATTAACATACACACACTTCTATATAGAAAAAGATAAATGACAAGGACCTATTGTATAGCACAGGGAACTATATTCAGTATCTTGTAATCACCTGTAATGAATAGAATCTGAGAAAGAATAGATGTATATGTATACACCTACGTCAATTTGTTGTACACTTGAAAGTAACACAACATTGCAAATCAATTATGCTTCAATTTAAAAAAGAAAAAAAAAATAATGTTCCACTAGTGTGAAGCTCTTGAGAAGGCAATGGCACCCCACTCCAGTACTCTTGCCTGGAAAATCGCATGGACGGAGGAGCCTGGTAGGCTGCAGTCCATGGGGTCGCGAAGAGTCAAACACGACTGATCGACTTCACTTTGACTTTTCACTTTCATGCATTGGAGAAGGAAATGGTAACCCACTCCAGTATTCTTGCCTAGAGAATCCCAGGGACGGGGGAGCCTGGTGGGCTGCCGTCTATGGGGTCGCACAGAGTCGGACACGACTGAAGTGACTTAGCAGCAGCAGCAGTGTGAAGCTCTGTCCAGAGAGCCAGATTCACCTGTCATTGATTTCAAGTTTCCAGCCACTAGGCTAAACGTTTTGGCAACTGGCAGCTTCAGGGAGGTACAGACCAGAGGAGAGCAGGGTCCCATCCTTCTAGAGACTTGGGAGCTGATTCTTTAATCCAGGCAGGGACCCAGGGGAACAGGATGGATGTTTCTGGCATGGAGATTGTTAGGACTTGGCCAAGTCATAATGTCCCTCCACATCAAGCTGCAAAAACAAGAAGCATGTGATTGAGGGCCTCTCTGGGGCCAAGTTCAAGTTTCCTGGCCACCAGAAGCTCCACAGCTCCAAAAAGTAGAGAATTACTGACTCTTTCCCTTTGCCACACCACCGAAGTTTCTGGTGTCCCATGGGCTGCCGCCTTGGACGGTGTTATGGGTACTGTAAGAAAAAGCTGTACCCAAAGTCTCTCTTTTGCTAAGGTGTCTCAGATGCTAAGATCTATATCTTTGACCTGGGGCAGAAGAAGGCAAAGTGGATGAGTTGCCACTCTATGGCCACATGGTGTGAGGTAAGGATGAGTAGCTTTCCTCTGAAGCCCTGGAGGCTTCCCCTATTTGTCAGGCAATCACATGGTGAAAAGCTGTGGCAAAGGTGGTTTTCACATCCTTGTGTGGCTCCACCCCATCATGTCATCTGTATCAACAAGATGTTTTTCTGTGCTGGAGCTGATAGGCTCCAGACAGGTATGTGTGGTGCCTTTGGAAAGCCTAAGGCACAATGGTCAGGGTCCACATTGGCCAAGTCATAATGTCCATCCCCACCAAGCTGAAGGACAAGGAGCATGTGATTGAGGCCCTCTGCAGGGCCAAGTTCAAGTTCCCTGGCGGCCAGAAGATCCACATGTCCAGGAAGTGGAGATTTGCTAAGTCTAAGGTGGAGGAATTTGAAAACATGGGGGCATGAAACACTATCCGTATGGCTGCAGGTTCAAATGCATCCCTATTGTTGTTCAGTCGCTCAGTCGTATTTGACTCTTTGCGACCCCAGAGACTTTGTGACCCCAGCATGCCAGGTCTCCCTGTCCTTCATTATCTCCCAAAGCTTGCCCAAGTTCATGTCCATTGCATCAGTGATTCCATCCAGCCATCTCATCCTCTGACGCTCTCTTCTTCTGCCCTCAGTCTTTCCAGCATCAGGGACTTTTCCAATGAGTCGTCTGTTCCCATCAAATGACTTCCGCATCAGTCCTTCCAAGGAGTGTTTGAAGTCAACAATGTTAATTTCATCCCTAATCCTGGCCTAATAGGGACAATTTTTGAGAACAAGGCAGAGGTACATTTCTAGAACTGAGTCTGAGCTGGGCACCAGGAATCTGGAAGAACAATGTGGGACTGTGTTTTGAAAATAAGACAGAAGCCAAGTTACCAGCGTCACACCACAAGGCCGGAGGCAGAAGACCGTGGGTAACTCGATGGTGGTTCCCACAGCTTTGGGTGGCTACTTTCCCAGATCATTTCCCTGAAGCCAGGGCTGGTCCACATTTCCCAGGGCTCAGGCCAAGTCTGCAGTGACCTGAGTGTGGGTTCAGGCTGAGAATTAGGCCTGATAAAGAAGAATTTTCTAGACAAAATATTAAGTTCTTACCCTCTCCTGGGTCACCTCTGTGGAGGACACAGATACTCAGTGAAGGAGAGAATCTGGGCAAATTGTTAACCAAGGCAATGTATTAGCAGTTTGTCTGAAAAATATGGGACTTCCCTGGTGACTCAGAGAGTAAAGAATCCGCCTCCATGCAGGAGACCCGAGTTCGATTCCTGGGTGGGGAAGATCCTTTGGAAAAGGGAATGGCTCCCCACTCCAATATTCTTGCCTGGAGAATTCCATGGACAGAGGAGGCTGGCGGGATAGGTGATGGGCTAAGTGTGGTGAAATTTAGGATGGATAGGGTGTGGATCAAGATTCGTTGACTGTAATGGAAACAGAAGTGCTTTCTGAGGATAACCAATATTTTATACTCTGAAAACTATTACACATAAAAGTTTTCTTGCTACAGTTTATTTTTCCTGTCTGCTGAGACTCAGACTTTTAACTCTTTGCTAAGGAGAATAAAAAGATGCTGAGCAAAAAGACAATAGCAAATTAAATTCATTCGAGAATTTTTACTCTGGGTGATCTGCTGTTAATGCACCGGCTAGCAGCTCCTTATAAGAAAATGACTATTTTGCTTGCATTTTGCTCTTCTTAGGGTTCGGTCTACTCTAATGAGTTGGCCAAAAGTTTCATTTGGGTTTTTCCGTACAATCTTACCCAATCTAAAACAATTTGGGATCTTTTCTACTATTCAGATGATAGCACATTCACAAAGTATTGTTATTCTGGAACCGTAAAACATATACATTTCCAAATTGTTTTTTTTTTCTTGTTAATGTCTGACGTAGATGTTGACTGTTACATACAAGGTCATTAAGAAATGAGGTAACTGCAGTTGGCAGGTGCTTCCAGATGAGATGGAGATTGTTGGAGTTCTTCAAACCTGAAGGCCACTGATATGTATGGACTCCAGGGAAAAGTATAGTATTTCTTTTCCAATAAAATAAGCTTTAATCTTAATTTTATTTGTATTTACTTATTTATTTACAAATATCTATTGGTCCTGTTCAAGTGTCATTTTTTTAAAGAAGTATAGCTGATTTACAATATCATGTTACTTATGGTATATAGCACAGTTGTACGTATATATACATCTATATACATATTTTTTTTCCATATTCTTTTCCCTTGTTACAAAGAATTGAGTATAGTTTCCTGTGCTTCCAGTAGGTCCTTGTTGATTATATAAAAACTATAGTACTTCTATGTGATCCATAAAATTTAGTATAAATCGAGAATCAACAACATATAATCAAGAGTTGAGTTAAATTTTAAAATAAGGCTTTGCTGCCCCAGAAATTCCCTTTCACGTGTGTTGAACTTGCCACCAAAATGAATATGTGCTGTGCCAGCAAAACTATGCTTTCCTAAAATTTGGGTAATTCTATATAAAATAGAGAGTTGACACATTCATTCATCAGTCATTTATTAAGCAACTTCTGTTGTGTACTAGGGACTGGACTCACTCCTGGGGAGGTGGTGGTGAGTGAAAGAGACCCTTTCTCTCCCCTTATTTAGGTCCTGTCTTCAGTGTTCCAGAGACTCCTTACCTTCCACATGTTCAAAATTTAACTCCCTCCCTCCCCATCAGCTTCTCTTTATTCCCTGCTGCAGGAAATGATACCATAACCCACTCAATCACCAGAGTTGTACTTATGTTTGAGTCCATCCTCTGTACCAACCACTTTTCCATTGCTGTTTCCTTTTGTAAATATCTCTTGATTCCACCCCCTGTTTCAAGGCCTCTCTGCCACTGCAGTAGGTCAGGATTTGTCATCTGTTCCATGGGTTCATTCGAGAACTTTCTGACAAGTTTCACTGTTAATGAACTTGCCTCCCTGCAATGCCCTGCACCCTGATGCCAATGGCTGTTGTTACAAAATGTAAATGGTTTGTGTAACTTCTCTTAGGCTGCTCCTCTTTACTTGCCATGCAAGCAAACAAAAGCAAGTGGCCAGGCTGAACACTCGCCAAGCCTTCTGGAGCAGGGTCAGAGCAGGAAACTCACGGAGAAGGACAAGTAGCAGCTGGCAGATACTCTGTTGCCTTTGCATGAGTAAAAATGATGAGATTCTAGATGTTCAAGACTCCAGGAAAGGGGCCCTTAAGCTAGGCTGGCATATTAATCATCTAATTAGGAGTGCTAACCCTTCCCCTCATGTGATCAAAAAACTGTGGTATTTTGTACTAAGATACAGATGCGAAGAGTTGACTCATTGGAAAAGACTCTGATGCTGGGAGGGATTGGGGGCAGGAGGAAAAGAGGACGACAGAGGATGAGATGGCTGGATGGTATCTCCGACTCGATGGACATGAGTTTGAGTGAATTCTGAGAGATGGTGATGGACAGGGAGGCCTGGTGTGCTGCAGTTCATGGGGTTGCAAAGAGTCGGACAGGACTGAGTGACTGAACTGAACTGAACTGACAGCAGAGCTTGACTTTGTCTTGGTTTATCATCTCAGTGTTTGTGGCTGATGGAGAGCCCTCTGTAATCATGACTAGCAGCCAGAGGACAAGCCTTGCACCCATGGGTGAATGACATAGCTTGCCAGAAAAGGATTTATCAATTGGCTCAGGCATGGGTAAGAGTTGGCCTCTTCCCTGGCATGATGGGAAGGCTGGGATCCTGCCTTGCTATTGGCCTGGATTGAGGGCCTTCAGTGACAGACCACTGCTGCCCTCAATGGTGCTTTTACCAGAGGCCACTTCCTTTTTTAGACTGCAGGCGCTCAGTCTTGGACAAGTTAATCCTGCCTGATTACCACCTATAGATAAAGGTCAGACTTCATTCAGTGGCACACAGGCCTTCAATATCTGAACTCTTGGAGAATATAAGATGGTATCAGTTTAGTAATAGCCATCCACCTTCTTTCCCCTGCTGCTTATTACTTTATACAATTGATTCTCAGACAACACGGGTTTGAAGTGCATGGGGCCACTTATATGCCGATTTTTTTCAATGGTAAATACTAAAGTACTACTTCATCTCTTGTGGGTTGAAACTCAGGTTCAGAACCATGAATACAGAGGAACCATGTATAAGAAGGGCTGATTATAAGTTAACATGAGAATTTTTTTGACTGTGCAGAGGATTAGGCTCCCTAACCATCCTTCTCCCTACATTCAAGAATCAGCTGTACTCTGTGATTACTTGCATTTCCCCTCAAAAGTTGTGCTCTTTTATTCCCTCTGCCCAACATACTCTTCTTTCATTGTCTGATAAATTCTTCTTTATCTTTCAAGATCCAGCTAAAGCATCTTCATATGTGTATAATCTTTCCAGTTTCCTCTCCAAAATCTCTGTTGCCTGCCATGTCAATTAAAAATCTGTTCTCCTCCTCCTCTGCCCTGCCCAAATTTGTGTATGTCTCTGTCACTGTACTACTGAATAGCAGTGATTTGTTCACATGCTTTCTGCACACCAGAAAGCTTCTGAGGGCAGTATCTAGATAGGGCCTGGCACGTAGCATGGCAGATGGTAAGTGAAAACAAGCTGAATTCACAATAAAAGGGAGAGTTGTTCTTCCAGAGTTTTTGCAACCACATGACTGCAGCTTCATTCTTTTGGAAAGAGATGCTGCCTGTGCTGGAAGGACCCAGGATCAGTCCTGTGAAGGCCACAACACTGGGAGAAGGAAAGGGAGTGGGTGTTAACAACGATCCACGTTGTGTGGGATGTGGCATGTCCCAGATCACTTAGGGTTTCATTCTAGTTTTGAGACGAACACAATCATACAGTTTTAAAGTTAAGCCACAGTTTTGGTGCTGGACATGTAGTTGTTATAGTAAGTCCCCTACATATGAATGAGTTTTATTTAAAGGACGCATTCATAAATCCAATATTTTTTAAATCCAACAAAGTTAGCCTAGGTACCTAACTAACAATCTACTATATAGTACAGTACTGTAATAGATTTATAATACTTTCACCCAAATAATACATAAAAATACAAAAATAAAAGCATTTTTGGTCTTATAGTACAGTACCTTGAAAAGTGCAGTAGTACAGTCCAAGGCATGTGGGCGCTGGCATCGAGTGGACAGGCAAGAAGAGTTACTGACTGGAGGAGGGAGAGGAGGTGGGAGATGGGAGAGCTGATGGATAGTCAACAATAGGAGACAGAAGGCAAACTGCAATTTCACTGATGCCTGACATTGATGAAACACACATTCACATCTTTGGAAGTTTACAACTTGAAGATTTGTATATAAGGGAATTACTGTATTTATTTTAGTTTGTTTTGCTATTTTTAAACCAGTTTTCAAACATATTGTTCTTGAGAAGTTGTTATTGGATAGAGCTGAAGGGCATTTGAATGTTTGTGATGATCATCTCTTTCTCTTTCACATCTCTCTTCTTTATTTTCCACCATTGCCTCTCCCCTCCTGTTCCAGGTGACAGTGGCCTCTTGCCCAGGATTTTATAATAGTCCCTTATTGGCCTTCTTCTCTCTAATCTGGCTTCCTCTCCAGTCAATTTCCAAATTGCAGCCTGAGTTACTATTTTAGAATGCAAATCAGATTGTGTCATCCCATTGTTTAAAATCCTTGATCGGCTATCTCATTGATTGCAGGATAAGACAGACTTCTTAGGCCTACAAGGCTTTGCCTATTCTGTTTCCTGCCTGGGGCTCTAGCATCCGTTTGCAGGGTGCTCCCTCTCACCCTTGACTCTTTACCTTTCTGGCCTGCTTTCAGTCCCTAATAAATACTATGTGCTCTCTTTCTATACAGCTTTTTGACACTCTGTCCCTTTCCCTGGAAAGCTCTTATGTTCTCTTATCTGGTTCACTCATGTTAATCCCTTGGATCATGTTTGAGTATCAGTTCCTCCAGGTACCTTTCTTCAGATACCTCTCATTCATCACTTCAGATTCAGTTGTTTAAGTGTTTGATTCAAGGTTCTCTCTCATTTGAGACAGTATTTACTGTCCCAGGGACAGTATTTAATTTGGGAGGAGAGGGAGCTCTGTAGTACTTTCTATTACCGAGTCCCAGCTCGTATTGCTTGCCACACGACAGGCCAGTCAGTCATTGGAGAGATGAAATATTTGGACAAGGAATCATGACTTTATCCAGAAAACCCTCAGACTGAGAAGATGACATTCTAGTGTCCCAGAGATCCATCTTACCCAAATTCGGATTCAGGCTTCTGTACTAAAAGGGGAATAGGTGTGGCTGGTTTTTGCAAGCTTCTTGGGGCAGAATCCTTTTGTTCTTGTAGTTGTCTCCACAGGTCAGGTAAATATACAAGAAGACAAATGTTATTCTCTAGGACATCCTGTAAACATCAGGAAGCAAATGTTATTCTCTGTTCTGCAACTTTTTATCTCGATATGAATGAAAGTGTTATAGCTTTAAAAGTCAAGCCTGGGAGGCAGAGCTTTGAGAAAGGGCTGTTGTGTATATTTCAGGTTTGTTCTCTGTTATAGTATCTCAGTTATTACCCTGACGCTTGGGATGCGATAGAGGTTCAGTAAATTTTAGTGGAAGAAATGAAGCAGCTTGATTTTACTGTGTAAAATCACCAACTGTAATCCTGGTAGACCTCGCAGCTAGGTGTGGCATATATATATATACATACATATACCTATATATACACACACACATATATATATATATATACACACACGCACATATATATTTATATGTAAGAAACTTGGAGTTCATTATCACAGAGCAGAGGGGGAAAGCCCCACATTGGGTGCAGTCACTTGGGAAACCCCTAAATGATTGTCTGAGACTGAAGCCTGTAAGAGAAGCCTGGTGGTGATGCTCAAGTAGGGTTGAACAGCCCAAATAGACATTGAACCCCTATTGTTGCTGCAACTATTATTGCCCTTAGGTGGTTATTTATCAATACAGGGTCTCAGGTGTTGCAGTGAAATCAATCTTGCAAGATACCACAATGAAGAAATTGCTCCTCTTTCCAAAGATTTAAAATCACTGTCGGTGATGTCAGTTCAGCCAGGCTCTGCCCTCTGCCCAAGCAGAACTATATTTCAGGTTTGTTCTCTGTTATAGTATCTCAGTTATTACCCTGACGCTTGGGATGCGATAGAGGTTCAGTAAATTTTAGTGGAAGAAATGAAGCAGCTTGATTTTACTGTGTAAAATCACCAACTGTAATCCTGGTAGACCTCGCAGCTAGGTGTGGCATATATATATATACATACATATACCTATATATACACACACACATATATATATATATATACACACACGCACATATATATTTATATGTAAGAAACTTGGAGTTCATTATCACAGAGCAGAGGGGGAAAGCCCCACATTGGGTGCAGTCACTTGGGAAACCCCTAAATGATTGTCTGAGACTGAAGCCTGTAAGAGAAGCCTGGTGGTGATGCTCAAGTAGGGTTGAACAGCCCAAATAGACATTGAACCCCTATTGTTGCTGCAACTATTATTGCCCTTAGGTGGTTATTTATCAATACAGGGTCTCAGGTGTTGCAGTGAAATCAATCTTGCAAGATACCACAATGAAGAAATTGCTCCTCTTTCCAAAGATTTAAAATCACTGTCGGTGATGTCAGTTCAGCCAGGCTCTGCCCTCTGCCCAAGCAGAACTTAAGTGCAGGAGCAGTGATGGAGCTAGAGGAGCAGGTGTTCCCTGGGTCTCCTCCCTGTCTGGAGCTGGCATCCCCAGGCTCTAGACCCCCATGTTGAGGCCATCATGCTCTCTTCTTTAATCTTCCAGCCATCAGATATCCCAGCACCAATTTTCTTGCAAAACAAATGTGTGGGATTTGTATTTTGAAATGACGGCTCTTAACAATACCACCGTCTTTTCAATTAACATACTCCTTCCCTGCTTGTTTTCAAGGTATCTTGCCTCAGCTGCTGGAGGGAAACATTTTTTAGTCTTTGTAGCACTGCAGAGCCAAGATGTTTAGGAAACAAACCAATCAATATAGCTCCCAAACAACCTCTTGCCAGAGACTGTAACAATATTTTAGCCCCTTGGAACTCTAATAAAGAAAACTATTTCAGCCAGATTACAGACACTAAACTAGTATGTTGAGTGTGTGATTAGAAAAATCATCTTTTGACTTGAAAACTTCATGACTTTTCTGGGAAGTAGTAAAAGCCATCAATTAAGTAATCCTCTTAAGACTTCTTCTTCAGGTTGTAATCCCATTTCATGGAAAAGAAGCCAGATTACAGACACTAAACTAGTATGTTGAGTGTGTGATTAGAAAAATCATCTTTTGACTTGAAAACTTCATGACTTTTCTGGGAAGTAGTAAAAGCCATCAATTAAGTAATCCTCTTAAGACTTCTTCTTCAGGTTGTAATCCCATTTCATGGAAAAGACCTTGCAGCTAAAGTAGTGGAATGCTCTATACTATTCAGAAGTAAGAAGAGTGAACAGGTCAAAAATTAAAAGTCAATGACAGGCATTAAGTTCTTAAGGCGTTTTATCACTTCATTGCTGACCTTTCCCTTAAGGAACAAATAGAGGCAAGTAAAGGTTTAGAACATGAAGATTTAGGTCCAGAAAATTAAATCATGGTGAGGATTTATCAGCTGTGAGGTGGATTAAGTGAGGACTAGGAGACCTTGGGGGCAGGAAAGGCAAACTGTTATCATATTAATAAAAAATAGTGGCATTAAAATGTAATGGATAATGTCATGTCTTTAAAAAGAGAGTGCCTGAAGGAAACTCGGGTTTTATGTTTTAGTTTGTAAAAACCACTGGAATCTTGGTGAATCACGCTTGCAGATAGTTGAGAGAAGTTATAAGCTGAATAAGGCAGGAGTATGTAAGCTATGGGGATAGGCAGAACAGATATGGGGAAGTGGGCACTGGGAAAACTATGGAAAACAGGGAGGAGATCGAAGCAATGTGGCTATTGGTTATGACCAGTCCATCCTAAAGGAAATCAGTCCTGAATATTCACTGGAAGGACTGATGCTGAAGCTGAAACTCCAATACATTGGCCACCTGATGCGAAGAGCTGACTCATTTGAAAAGACCCTGATGCTGGGAAAGAAGGCAGGAGGAGAAGGGGATGACAGAGGATGAGATGGTTGGATGGCATCACCGACTCAATGGACATGAGTCTGAGTGAACTCCGGGAGATGGTGATGGACAGGGAGGCCTGGCGTGCTGCAGTCCATAGGATCACAAAGAGTCGGACACGACTGAGTGACTGAACTGAACTGAAGTGGTTAATTAAGGTTCAGTTCAGTTCAGTTCAGTCGCTCAGTTGTGTCCGACTCTTTGCGACCCCATGAATCGCAGCACGCCAGGCCTCCCTGTCCATCACCAGCTCCTGGAGTTCACTCAGACTCATGTCCATTGAGTCGGTGATGCCATCCAACCATCTCATCCTCTGTCATCCCCTTCTCCTCCTGCCTTCTTTCCCAGCATCAGGGTCTTTTCAAATGAGTCAGCTCTTCGCATCAGGTGGCCAATGTATTGGAGTTTCAGCTTCAGCATCAGTCCTTCCAGTGAATATTCAGGACTGATTTCCTTTAGGATGGACTGGTCATAACCAATAGCCACATTGCTTCGATCTCCTCCCTGTTTTCCATAGTTTTTCCAGTGCCCACTTCCCCATATCTGTTCTGCCTATCCCCACAGCTTACATACTCCTGCCTTATTCAGCTTATAACTTCTCTCAACTATCTGCAAGCGTGATTCACCAAGATTCCAGTGGTTTTTACAAACTAAAACATAAAACCCGAGTTTCCTTCAGGCACTCTCTTTTTAAAGACATGACATTATCCATTACATTTTAATGCCACTATTTTTTATTAATATGATAACAGTTTGCCTTTCCTGGCCCCAAGGTCTCCTAGTCCTCACTTAATCCACCTCACAGCTGATAAATCCTCACCATGATTTAATNCAATTCTTTGGCGCTCAGCTTTCTTCACAGTCCAAATCTCACATCCATACATGACTGCTGGAAAAACCATAGCCTTGACTAGACAGACCTTAGTCAGCAAAGTAATGTCTCTGCTTTTGAATATGCTATCTAGGTTGCTCATAACTTTTCTTCCAGAGAGTAAGCGTCTTTTAATTTCATGGCTGTAGTCACCATCTGCAGTGATTTTGGAGCCCCCCAAAATAAAGTCTGACACTGTTTCCACTGTTTCCCCATCTATTTCCCATGAAGTGATGGGACCGGATGCCATGATCTTCATTTTCTGAATGTTGAGCTTTAAGGTTAGTAATTGCTAATATTTACTGAGGAATTTTGAAGTGCCAGGCTTGGCACGTTTTTTAATTATCATCTTATCTAATTCTCTTAATACCTCTGAGAAGGTACTTTTATTTTCATTTTATAGAAGAGAAAACTGAGACTCAGGTTCAGTAAAAATCTCAAGGCTACACAGTGGGTGGGAGAATCTCTGACTCTGTCATTTGTTTGTGTGTTACATCCTCCGTGACTTTTGAGTCCTTTCCATGACCTGGACACTTAGAGAATGATTGACAAGTAATATAGATGTATTATGTTACCTGTATAAATATGCAGTCTGTATATGTTATTCTTCTGTCTGCAAAGTTTTCTTCAGTTAGGATGTGTGAGAAGTGCTGAAGGTAAAATTGGCCAACCTCGAACTTTCTATTGCCAGTGCTGCTATGGGGTTGGCATTATGTTTAGTACACTTGAAAAGAAATCATTCTAGCCTTGAAAATCACCCTGTCAATGCACATTTTTTTCTCACTAAGTCAGTTAAGGGTTATGTGAGCCAAATGGTCCGTCAAAGCTGCTGCTGACAAAACAATGAAGCTTCATTTACTTGAGAATCTTATTGGTAAGTGCAAAAAAGAAAAAAGAAATCTGTGTGTCTCTGGAAAATGAAAGACATCATGGAACTATCCTACAGCACATGAAAAGCTGCTATAAATGCAGGAGAGACAGGGTAGCAGTGAGGAGTGTATGCAAATGAAGATGGCCAAATAAATAGAAAAAAGACATAATGGAGTTTCAAATATGTTTCAATTTACTAATTATGACTCTACAATAAGCATAAATGCAAATAAAGCAATGAGTGTAAGTTGCTTATAACTCCTCTACAAGTTCCTTAATTGCAATACTTCGATTTAGAAGAAGAAGAATGTTGAACATATTTTTGTTTTAATTCACTGTTCTTATTTTAAATTAGAAACAATAGGTACATTTATTTAAATAATGTATTATTTCTGCTGCTGCTGCTAAGTCGCTTCAGTTGTGTCTGACTCTGTGTGACCCCATAGATGGCAACCCACTAGGCTCCTCTGTCCCTGGGATTCTCCAGGCAAGAATACTGGAGTGGGTTGCCATTTCCTTCTCCAATGCAGGAAAGTGAAAAGTGAAAGTGAAGTAAATAAATTTATAAAACTGTTACCTTTTAAGTAAAATGTCTAATAAATATTCATGAAAATCAAATATGTTAAATAAAATCTATGAAAGAATGAGTTAATTATATTTTTAGAATTGGTGCCTCAGATGGTAAAGTGTCTGCCTGCAATGTGGGAAAACTGGGTTCAGTCTCTGGGTCAGGAAGATCTCCTGGAGGAAGGCATGGCAACCCATTCCAATATTCTTGCCTGGGGAATTCCACGGACAGAGGAGTCTAGCGGGCTATAGTCCATGGGGTCTCAAAGAGTCAGACACGACCGTGTGACTAACACACACAGCGAAGTGTAGATACACTGTACAGCTGTGGCTGGCTGAGAGCTTACTGTGTGCTAGGCTTTTTGTAGATACACTGTACAGCTGTGGCTGGCTGAGAGCTTACTGTGTGCTAGGCTTTTTGCTAAACGTTTCATCTGATAAAGGTTTTATCATCTCCATTTTACATGTAGAAATTAAGGCTGAGAGATGTTAATGTGACCCAGGTCTCCCAGCTAGAAACTGGTTCCAAGCTGAGTCTGGATTGAATTTAGGCCCATTGATGCCAAACTGGGAATATATCCATTTAAACTACACTGCCTTTCTTCAGATTAAGTAACTGCCACAGAATGATTACAACACTATAAAGTCTCTCCCTTAGGATGTCTGGGAGAGATAGCTGTAAGTATATAAGGAAATCTCCATTGTGCTTTTCTTATGGAAATGGACGAATACTTGCTCAGTTGCTAACTTTTATTGATATGACCCAAGTTATTTTCAATGCAGGGTACACTGGTGTCAGTGAAACTGGTACAGTTTTTTTTCTGGTGAGAAATTTCACAGTGTATATCAAAAGCCTTAAATATGTGCTTGTTATCTGACCCAGTGATTCCAGATAGAAAGGATTTACTTTAAAATGACTGATCAAGTTCTCAGGGTTATATGTATCAGGTCAGTATATATATTTCTCATGTGGAATTATGTGTGTACGGGTTAGGGATGACAATCCATGAGAAATTCTGTGTGGAATGGGTTAGGGATGACAATCTTTCTGTTGCTTTACATAAAATTAAGCCAACTTGATTGTTTATACAAAAGGAGAAAGAAGAATGGATTCATCTGTTCTTCCTCATCCACCTTCTTGGATTTGCCACAATCTGAAGATGTTTATAGCAATGTTATTTAACACAAATGAAAAATTAGGAACCACTTAAATACTCATGGGACTTTCCTGGTGGCCCTAGTGGTAAACAACCCACGGGCCAGTGCAGCAGACGCTGGAGACTCCAGTTCCATCCCTGGGTTGGGAAAACCCCAACAGGAGGAAATGGCTACCCACTCCAGTATTCTTGCCTGGAGAATCCCATGGACAGAGGAGCCTGACAAGCTATGATCCATAGAGTTGTGAAGAAAGCTGAGCACCAAAGAATTTATGCGTTTGAACTGTGGTGTTGGAGAAGACTCTTGAGAGTCCCTTAGGCTGCAAGGAGATCCAACCAGTCCATTCTGAAGGAGATCGGCCCTGGGATTTCTTTGGAGGGAATGATGCTAAAGCTGAAACTCCAGACTTTGGCCACCTCATGCAAAGGGTTGACTCATTGGAAAAGACTCTGATGCTGGGAGAGATTGGGGGCAGGAGGAGAAGGGGACGACAGAGGATGAGATGGCTGGATGGCATCACTGACTTGATGGACATGAATCTGAGTGAACTCCGGGAGTTGGTGATGGATAGGGAAGCCTGGCGTGCTGCGATTTATGGGGTCACAAAGAGTTGGACACGACTGAGCGACTGAACTGAACTGAACTGAACTGAAGCAACTTAGCACTAAAATACTCACAGTAAGGAACTGGTTAAATTATGAGCCACCTATCCAGTCAAATAATATCCTGTAATTAAAATAATGCCCATCATATCTTGTTAAATAAGATATACTCATATCTTTAAATAAAGATATGGTATGGGCCTATATCATTAAATAAGTTATGCCCATCATATCTTGTTAAATAAGCTTGTATGTTGCAATAGCAAGGATAAGATGATCCCATTTTGGTTAGAAAACAAACAACTCTTTGGAATGAGAGGCTTCAGCCACTAAGGGTTGAGAAATCACAGTGGGTAATATCTGAATATGACAATATTATTTTAAAGTAAGGTTTAGGGAGACTTCTCAAAAAACTTTCCATCTGTTGTCTCTTCATGTCCTGAATTCTTCATAGACTGCCTTCTGAAAGGACCTGTTTCTTCTCTGGGCCTGAAAAGGGGAAGAGAGTCTTCCTCATTTTTTGGCTAAAGGTTCTCTAACACATGTCTTTTCCTATGTATTTCTGAATAACTTAAGATATACTCTCATCTCTAGCTTCCTGTGCTGGTGCTATGCTTAGTTGCTCAGTCGTGTCTGACTCTTTGCGACCCCAGGGACTATAGCCCACCACGATCCTCTGTCCATTGGATTCTCCAGCCAAGAGTACTGGAGTGGGTTTCCATGCCCTTCCCCTCTAGCTTCCTACTCTTTGAATAAATATAAATCTGCTAGGGCCCTCCTTGGGTTCTAGAGGAAAAACTGCTACCAGCAAGCCAAAACTGGCCCCAAATATATTTTGTTTGGCTTTTACTGTTTTTTTTTTTTTAACCATGTGAACTATATGATCAATATTAAAGACTAGATTTCATATAAAAATATGGATTTTTAGTTTTCCTTTGAAAAAACATCAGTATATCTGGCAGCACTGGGTCCCAGCACCCATCAACAGAGTATGGATCAGTTCCTGATCTTTTCAGTTTGATCAGGTGTCCTCTGTTTACCCTAGTCCTCAGCACTCCCTATTGTTTTCCTTTCATTCTGCTTGTGCTTCCAACCTGGATTCTGTAGATGTGTGATTTTGCAACTTCACTATGCTAGATTCTTTTTAGCTCAGCTGCGTATCCTTAACCTTTATACCAGTGCTCTGAGAAGGTTAACAGATTTGCTTCATTTGCTTATATTCTTGGCATTTCTGGGTAGGTAAATCAATCATCTTAATGGACGTGGGTTTGAGCAAGCTCTGGGAGTTGATAAAAGACAGGGAAGCCTGGCCTGCTGCAGTCTATGGAGTCGCAAAGAGTCGGACATGACTGAGCAACTAAACTGAACTGAAATCAATCAATCAAATGAAAACATCTATATATACTGACCACTGTAAGTATGTAGATGCTTTCATCGTACTTATTGTGGTCAGTGTATAATGTCTGAGGACATTAGGAGTTAACAAGACATGCTTTATACTCTTGGGTGGCTTATTCTCCATTTGTGGAGGATGATTATATTCATACAATGGGGGACAGCAATTGGTATCTAGATTGGTTAGAGGGTATAGGTTTTTTGGTGGCAGTGGGCAGGACTGTGGATGACAATCCCAGAAAATGAGATTGGTCAGGGGAAGTTCTAAGGAAGGAAGACCTTAGCCTGTATTTGAAAGTTGGCAGAATCTGGTGACTCACAATCTTTATTGTGCACATGAATTTTATAGAACTTCAGCTTTTCATGGGCTTACCTTGTGTCTCAGCTGGTAAAGAAGCTGCCTGCAATGCGGGAGACCTGAGTTCGATCCCTGGATTGGGAAGATCCCCTGGGAAAGGAAAGGGTACCCACTCCAGAATTCTGGCCTTGAGAAGAGTCAGACACGCCTGAGTGACTTTCACTTTCAACTTTTTATGCTGTACTCAGAGATAGTGATTCAAGAGGGCTGCGGTGGGACCAAGAATATTGTTGTTATTTAGTCTATTCATTGTGTCTGACTCTTTTGCGACCCTATGGACTGTAGCCCACCAGACTCCTCTGTCCATGGGATTTCCCAGGCAACAATACTGGAGTGGGGTTGCCATTTCCTATTCCAGGGGATCTTCCCAACCCAGGGATCAAACCGGCATCTCCCGAAATGGCAAGTGTATTCTTTTTTTTTTTTTTGGAAATCTTCTAATTAATTTTTATTTTTTAGTTTGTTTTGCTTTACAATACTGTATTTGTTTTGCTATACATCGACATGATTCAGCCATGAGTATACATGAACTCCCAATCCCGACCCCCACCTCCCCCCTCCTGCCCCACACCATCTCTCTGGATTATCCCCGTGCATCAGCCCCAAGCATCCTGCATCCTGCATCAAACCTAGACTGGTGATTCGTTTCACTTATGATATCATACATGTTACACTGCCACTCTCCCAAATCATCCCACCCTCTCCCTCTCCCACAGAGTCCAAAAGACTGTTCTATACATCTGTGTCTCTTTTGCTGTCTCGTGTACAGTTTTATCATTACCATCTTTCTAAATTCCATATATATGTGTAAGTATACTGTATTGGTGTTTATCTTTCTGGGTTACTTCACTCTGTATAATCGGCTCCAGCTTCATCCACCTCATTAGAACTGAGGCAGGTGTATTCTTTACCTCTGATCCACCAGCGAAGCCCAGGACCAAGAATCAGTTCAGTTCAGTTCAGTCACTCAGTCGTGTCTGGCCAAGAATACTCATCTCAACTATGCATGGCAGGGTGATTCTGATTTCCCAGACAGCAATTCTGGAGTGAGTTGCCATGCCGTCCTTCAAGGGATTTTCCCAGCCCGGGGATCGAACCCACATCTCCTGCAGCTCCTGCATTGCAGGCAGATTCTTTACTTACTGAGCCATCTTTTATATATAGTAGTGTGTATATTTCAGAGCTTCCCAAGTGGCTCAGTTAATAAAGATTCTGCCTGAAATACAGGAGACACAGGCAGACACCAGTAGGATCTGTGGGTCGGGAAGATCCCACAGAGGAGGAGAGCATGGCAACCCACTCCAGTATTCTTGCCTGGAGAATCCCACGTACAGAGGAGCCCAACAGAGCTACAATCCAAAGGGTCACAAAGAATCAGACGTGACTGAGCATGCATGCATTCCTGTATAAAAGATAAATAATAAGATAAATATATTATTTATCTGTATAAACAGATTAATAATAAGAACCTATTGCATAGCACAGAGAACTCTCTTCATTACTCTGTAATAACCTATATGGGAAAAGAATCTTAAAAAGAATAGAGACATGTACATGTATAAATGATTCAGTTTGCTCACACATGAAACTAATGAAACATTGCCAATCAACTATACTTCAATAAAAAATTAATAAAAACATTTTTTAAATGAGGAACTCAAGTGGGGAATATTCTCTTCCAGAGTTACTGGCTTCTGAGCTTCCTACCTCCCATAAGCGTATTTTTTTTAAAAAATCTGTCATCCTTACTTGTGAGAAAAAAGGAAAAGTTGTTTCCAGAGCACCCCTTTTCCCAGTTTTGCTCCCTTAGTCATCTCTCAGGAATGCTCCCCACCAACGAACCTCCAATCAGCTACATTTTACAGCCTCTAAATTCCGTACTCACATCCTTACCTCTGTTTATTTCCCCCTCCCACCCTCCCCAGTTCCTTCAGTGTGGCCCATGTATGTCAGAATCACCCTGCCATGCTTATTAGAGATGCGTATTCTTGGTCCTGGGCTTCCCTAGTGGATCAGCAGTAAAGAATCCACCTGCCATTGCAGGAGATGCCGGTTTGATCCCTGGGTTGGGAAGATCCCCTGGAATAGGAAATGGCAACCCCACTCCAGTATTGTTGCCGGGGAAATCCCATGGACAGAGGAATCTGGTGAGCTATAGTCCATAGGGTTGCAAAGAGTAGAACATGACTGCAGCGACTAAGTATGTGTATGTGTCAATCCCAATCTCCCAATTTTCCCCTCCTTTTTCATTTTTAATGGAAATAGTTATATATGGGACAATACTAAATTTTTAAAATTTAATAATTAATAGTTAACTAGCAGGCAGTTGCTAGTTCAAGTGCTTAATCAGTTAAATTGGATTAATGGTTTAACAGTCTGCTGCATTACTAAGGAACTATGCATAGTTGAACTATGAGTAACTATTTATAGTTGAAAACAAAACAGATGTCTTAATTCCCACCATATTTTAGTGGAATAAATGTTGAACTGGGGGTCAGGGTTTTTGCCCCAACACATCATATGGTAACTGGTTTATGGTTGGTTGGCACTCAGTAAATACTTGCCACATTTTCTTAGCTGAAAGGTGTTTGATGTTTGTGTTCTTCATTCCTGGGAGGGAAAAGGAATTTGATTAGGTTAGTAGTTTTCAGAAGTATCAAATTCCTTGCTGTGTCTCAGTGTCACTTTCAAAACTGAGAGAGACCAAGAGGTCAGCTGGAGAAGGAAGTGGCAGCCCTCTCGAGTTTTCTCGCCCGGAGAATCCCATGGACAGAGGAGCCTGGTGAACTATAGTCCATGGAATCTCAACTAACCCAAAAGGTCAGTGTGGAAGGATGCCCACCTTGACCTCAAAACAACATCTTCTCATTTGTCTTTCTATTTCTTTTTCTTTTTATGGAATTTTTCTTCATACAATCTTGTTTGAAAAACAAGAGACTTCCATTTCAAAGCAGACAGAATAACAACATCAACAGTAATAAGTTTAAAAGTCTCTGAAGTATTGAAGAAGTGATTTGATTCAATTCTACACATAGTTACAAGCCTCTGTGCAGAGCTTTAATACCTAATTCTCATGACTCATTGAGCATAAATGAATTACAATGTTTTTCTCTTCTGCTTTAGTTTTTGGACTATTTCCTTGAATTTGTGGGGGATCTTAGTGGACATAAACCTGCAGACACTTCATAAATATTATCAGGAAAAAAGTAATTGGTTTGGTAGATAATAGAGGAGGGAAGTTGTGAGGAGGGGAGAGGAAGAGGTACTGGAGCAGCCTCAAACGTGTGTACTAAGTCGCTTCAGTCGCGTCTGACTCTTTGCGACCCCGTGGACTGTAGCCCGCCAGGTTCCTCTGTCCATGGGATTTTTCAGGCAAGAATACTGGAGTGGGTTGCCATTTCCTTCTCCAGGGGCTCTTCCCAACTCAGAGATCAAACCCACGTCTCTTATGTCTCCTGCATTGTTTTGGCAGGCAGGTTCTTTACCACTTGGGCGACCTGGAAAGTCCCCAACAAAAGTACAGAGAGACAAGAAATTCAGGCTGTATTGAAGGTCAGCAGTTATAAATAAAACAGTGTGGAGAGAACTTGGGCTGTGAGCATAGATGATGTGGTTTGAGTAAGGATGAACAGGGACTCTGGCATGTTGACGGGTCCTGAGTGTCTCAATGAAGATCTCAAACATTTCCACCTGTGAATAAAGAGCAAACATATTTTGTACTTTTTTCTTTCAATAGGGAGGTGATTCGCACTAGCCTTTGTTTATATGAAGATTTACTGTGGGATAATTGCTATACACATTTAATGAGCATTATTTGACACACTGTGAACACCTGTGATACCATCACCTTTGTCTTAGAAGAGTAAGTAGTGTATGAGAGTGAAGGAGGAATGGTAGACAAGAACCGGAAGCTGACTAATAGTAACGAGCCACTTTAAAAGTATTTATGAGGGTGGAAAGAAAAGAAGCATAGAAGAGCTTTTGCAGAGTTACATGTTAGGTGATATTGTGCAAACATTACTCCCAGGGTTTCTGGGCTGTGCTGCTGAGAAAATCTGAGTTGATTAAAATAACTTACCAATCATTGATCGTGTGCTAGCTAGACATAACTCATTTAATCCTTACAACTATACAAGGTGGGTACCATTATTACAAACGGAAAGACTCAGACACTGATGTTAGGTAACTTGCCAGCAGTCACAGAAGGAACATTAAGCCAAACTTGGATGCAGGCAGGCAGGCAGGCTCTAGGGTAAGGCTCATCAACAGGAACATGTGCTGCCTGTATTTGTAAAAAAAGAAGCTTTTGGTGGAACTTTCACCTTGTGAGTGGAGAAGACAAAAGTCTCACCATGATACAGGGAGCTAGCTAGACAAAACTCATTTAATCCTTACAACTATACAAGGTGGGTACCATTATTACAAATGGAAGGACTCAGACACTGATGTTAGGTAACTTGCCAGCAGTCACAGAAGGAACATTAAGCCAAACTTGGATGCAGGCAGGCAGGCAGGCTCTAGGGTAAGGCTCATCAACAGGAACATGTGCTGCCTGTATTTGTAAAAAAAGAAGCTTTTGGTGGAACTTTCACCTTGTGAGTGGAGAAGACAAAAGTCTCACCATGATACAGGGCGTAGCTTCTTCTGTGGCAGCTGCCACTCTCTGCTCCATCACTAAGAATCACTGCCCACAACCTTTGTAATGTGCGTGCCCTTCATATTTCGTTTCCCCTTGATTTTGAGAATTTTTGAAGTATGGTCAACCTCTGGCTTAAAGTATAGGGACAGCCTTCCTTACATCTTAACATCCTTCCGTCAGAGACTACATCATTAACAAACTTAAGCTAACCAGGAATTGAGTATGAGATGTTCAATAAATCTGCCATCTTGTTACCTACAGTGAGTTTGTGTGCCTGACACACAGTGAGTCCCAACAAACCCAAATGACGCAGTTTGAAATAGAGAAAGTTTTATTTCGGGGCCATGCAAGGAGACAGTTTGCTTATGTCCCTCGCCCCCCCCCCTCGCCCCCCCCCCCACCCCCCCCCCCCCCCCCACCCCCCGACCACCCAACCCCCGCCACCGCCACCACAGAGAGGGCAGGACANCCACTATTTAGAGACTTTAGTACCACAAGTGACAAGGCACATAGTGTAATGGTCTGAGCACACGCATACACTTATGAATTTGAAAAGCACACAGATAACACTCACACGTACATAAATGTAAGCATGTGCTTCTGTTGAACATATTAAAAAGTCTCAAATGTGTGTCAAATGTATCTATAACGATTCATGCTGCTGCTGCTGCTAAGGCACTTCAGTCGTGTCCAACTCTGTGCAGTCCCATAGACGGCAGCCCACCAGGCTCCACTGTCCCTGGGATTCTCCAGGCAAGAGCACTGGTGTGGGTTGCCATTTCCTTCTCCAATGCATGAAAGTGAAAAGTGAAAGTGAAGTCACTCAGTCATGTCTGACTCTTTGCGACCCCATGGACTGCAGCCTACCAGGCTTCTCCGCCCATGAGATTTTCCAGGCAAGAGTACTGGAGTCGGTTGTCATTGCCTTCTCTGATATGGATGTTAGAGTTGGACTGTGAAGAAGGCTGAGCGCAGAAGAATAGATGCTTTTGAACTGTGGTGTTGGAGAAGACTCATGAGAGTCCCTGGAACTGTGAGGAGATCCAACCAGTCCATCCTAAGGGAAATCGGTCCTGTGTGGTCATTGGACGGACTGATGTTAAAGCTGAAACTCCAGTATTTTGACCATCTGATGCAAAAAGATGGCTCATTTGAAAAGACCTTGATGTTGGGAAAGATTGAAGGCAGGAGGAGAAGGAGACAACAGAGGATGAGATGGTTGGATGGCATTACCTATTCAATGGATATGAGTTTGGGTAAACTCTGGGAGTTGATTTTAGACAGGGAGGCCTGGTGTGCTGTGGTTCACGGGGTCACAAAGAGTCGGACACAACTGAGTACTGAACTGAACTGAACTTTTAAAGCAAGTTGAGGGAGTGATGTGATTAGTTTGCTGCAAACTTCTTGGCATCAGAATTCTTTGTTCTTGCAGCTGTTTACACAGGTCAGCTGCAATGAAACAAAAGTTATTCTCTGTTCTGCAACTTTTTACCTCCATATGAATGGACACTTTAAAGGTCAGAACCCTGAGAATAAGCCATCCTGTAACATTCTTTTACAAAAGATGCAAAGCCAGAATGACTCAGCACAAGAAAAGGAACAAATCTAATATGGAGTCAGATTTGTTCTTTTCTATTATAATCTAAACTGATGTTTTATAGTTGGCTTCCAGAATTTATATCCAGATATGTGAAAAATACATAATACAACAATTAAAACCTAAACTGATGTTTTATTTTGTAGTTGGCTTCCAGAAGTTATATCCAGAATAATGGATATGTGAAAATACATAATGCTCCTTAGAATGAGTAAGTGTTATTTTTAAATAATGAGTTGAGTCAAATAGTTTAATAGGGAGTTCAGTTCAGTTCAGTTCCATCACTCAGTAGTGTCTGACTCTTGCAACCCTATGAATTGCAGCACGCCAGGCCTCCCTGTCCATCACCAACTACTGGAGCTTACTCAAACTCATGTCCACTGAGTTGGCGATGCCATCCAACCATCTCAGCCTCTGTTGTCCCCTTCTCCTCCCTTCCTCAATCTTTCCCAGCATCAGGGTCTTTTCAAATGAGTCAATTCTTCTCATCAGGTGGCCAAAGAATTGGAGTTTCAGCTTCAGCATCAGTCCTTCCAATGAATATTCAGAATATTCCTTCAGGATGGACTGGTTGGATCTCCTTGCAGTCCAAGGGACTCTCAAGAGTCTTCTCCAACACCACAGTTCCAAAGTATCAGTTTTTCAGCACTCAATTTTCTTTATAGTCCAACTCTCACATCCATGCATGACTACTGGAAAAACCATAGCCTTGACTAGACAGATCTTTGTTGGCAAAGTAATGTCTCTGCTTTTTATTATGCTGTCTAGGTTGGTCATAGCTTTTCTTCCAAGAAGCAAGTGTCTTTTAATTTCATGGCTGCAGTCACCATTTACAATGATTTTGGAGCCCCCAAAATAAAGTCAGCCACTGTTTCCACTGTTGCTACATCTATTTGTCATGAAGTGATGGGACCAGATGCCATGATCTTTGTTTTCTGAATGTTGAGCTTTTAGCCAACTTTTTCACTCTCCTCTTTCACTTTCATCAAGAGGCTCTTTAGTTGTTCTTCACTTTCTGCCATAAGGGTGGTGTCATCTGCATATCTGAGATTATTGATATTTCTCCCGGCAATCTTGATTCCAGCTTCTGCTTCATCCAGTCTAGCATTTCTCATGATTTGCTCTGCATACAAGTTAAATAAGCTGGGTGACAATATACAGCCTTGATGTACTCCTTTTCCTATTTGGAACCAGTCTGTGGTTCCATGTCCAGTTCTAACTGTTGCTTCCTGACCTTCATATAGATTTCTCAAGAGGCAGGTCAAGTGGTCTGGTATTCCCATCTCTTTCACAATTTTCCACAGTTTATTGTGATCCACACAGTCAAGGCTTTGGCATAGTCAACCAAGCAGAAATAGATATTTTTCTGGAACTCTCTTGCTTTTTCCATGATCCAGCAGATGTTGGCAATTTGATCTCTGGGTCCTTTGCCTTTTCTAAAACCAGCTTGAACATCTGGAAGTTCACAGTTCACATATTGCTAAAGCCTGGCTTGGAGAATTTTGAGCATTACTTTACTAGCGTGTGAGATGAGTACAATTGTGCAGTACTTTTAGCATTCTTTGGCATTGCCTTTCTTTGGGATTGGAATGAAAACTGACCTTTTCCAGTCCTGTGGCCATTGCTGAGTTTTCCAAATTTGCTGGCATATTGAGTGAAGCACTTTCACAGCATCATCTTCCAGAATTTGAAATAGCTCAACTGGAATGCCATCACCTCGACTAGCTTTGTTCGTGTTAATGCTTCATAAGGCCCACTTGACTTCACATTCCAGGATGTCTGGCTCTAGGTGAGTGTGAGTGATCACACCATTGTGATTATCTGGGTCGTGAGATCTTTTTTGTATAGTTCTTCTGTGTATTTTTGTCACCTCTTCTTAATATCTTCTGCTTCTGTTAGGTCCATACCATCTCTGCCCTTTATTGAGCCCATCTTTGCATGAAATCTTCCCTTGGTATCTCTAATTTTCTTGAAGAGATCTCTAGTCTTTCCCATTCTGTTCTTTTCCTCTATTTCTTTGCATTGATCGCTGAGGAAGGCTTTCTTGTCTCTCTTTGCTATTCTTTGGAACTCTGCATTCAAATGGGTATATCTTTCCTTTTCTGCTTTGCCTTTTGCTTCTCTTCTCTTCACAGCTATTTGTAAGGCCTCCTCAGACAACCATTTTGCTTTTTTGCGTTTGTTTTTCTTGGCGATGGTTTTGATTCCTGTCTCCTGTACAATGTCATGAACCTCCATCCATATTTCATCAGGCACTCTGTCTATCAGATCTAGTCCCTTAAATCTATTTCTCACTTCCACTGTATAGTCATAAGGGATTTGATACATTTCTGTCCTTTATTGAGCCCATCTTTGCATGAAATGTTCCCTTGGTATCTCTAATTTTCTTGAAGAGATCTCTAGTCTTTCCCATTCTGTTCTTTTCCTCTATTTCTTTGCATTGATCGCTGAGGAAGGCTTTCTTGTCTCTCTTTGCTATTCTTTGGAACTCTGCATTCAAATGGGTATATCTTTCCTTTTCTGCTTTGCCTTTTGCTTCTCTTCTCTTCACAGCTATTTGTAAGGCCTCCTCAGACAACCATTTTGCTTTTTTGCGTTTGTTTTTCTTGGCGATGGTTTTGATTCCTGTCTCCTGTACAATGTCACGAACCTCCATCCATATTTCATCAGGCACTCTGTCTATCAGATCTAGTCCCTTAAATCTATTTGTCACTTCCACTATATAATCGTTAGGGATTTGATTTAGGTCATACCTGAATGGTCTAGTGGTTTTCGTGACTTTCTTCAGTTTAAGTGTGAATTTGGCAATAAGGATCTGAGCTACAGTCAGCTCCTGGTCTTGTTTTTGCTGACTGTATAGAGCTTCCCCATCTTTTGCTGCAAAGAATGTAATCAATCTGATTTCGGTGTTGACCATCTGGTGATGTCCATGTGTAGAGTCTTCTCTTGTGTCGTTGGAAGAGGGTGTTTGCTATCTTCAGTGCGTTCTCTTGGCAGAACTCTATTAGCCTTTGCCCTGCTTCATTCTGTAATCTAAGGCCAAATTTACCTGTTACTCCAGGTGTTTCTTGACTTCCTACTTTTGCATATATAAATACTTGGGCTTCCCTGGTGACTCAGAAGGTAAAGAATCTGCCTGCAATGCGGAAACTGGGTTTGATCCCTGGGTTGGGAAGATCCCCTGGAGGAGGGCATCACAACCCACTCCAGCATTCTTGCCTGGAGAACCCCATGGTCAGACGTAGTGGGCTACAATCCGTGGGCTCGCGAGTCAGACTGAGCAGCTCAGCACAGCACAGCACATATAAATACTCGGCATCATTCAGTTTCCAGAGGTGCATCCTGTGTCGCAGAACTATTAAGAGTGAACTAGTCTTTTTATAATCATAATTTTATTAGTGGAATGGGGAATACAGATCTTAGCAACAGCTTTCTGGAAATTCATTTTGTGTAATTGAAGAACAGTTAACCTTTCTCAAATGGAAGGGATGTGCAAATATTCTATCATTAGTATTTATAAATATATATCCCCAGGCAAAGTTTTGGGTAATGCCTTTTTAAAGGGTTCAATAATTAAATATCTGTAATGAGAAGCATTTGTCTCTGAAATAAATTAACTACTAGATCTTTTCATCACAAAAATGCTTAAGCATGCAAAGTTAAAAAAAGAAAAAACAGTTGAAATTTTAATTTTGACTTCCAAGGGCCTGGTTAAATAAAACTGAAAAAACAAATACCGGAAAAGCTTATTTACTTGAAAGCACCAAAGCTGCTTTTGATTCAGCTGCATCTGAACATGCATCATTATTTTGCATGTTTATCTGGGTGCCGTACTTGCTAGGAATTTGCTTGTGGGTAGTTGGCAGCCTCTAGTTGAAATAATAAAGTTGGGTACAGAAATAAAGAGATGTGCATCTGAAGAATAGGGTTGGGGGCTTAATTGATGGACTGGTTAGAATGTAATTAGGTCCTTGAGCAGGGCAGTGCAATTAAATACGTCAAGGAGGGCATAATTAGATGGGTGGCTGAATGGTATAATTACATTCATAAAAGGGGGGGCTGTAATTAGAAGTGAGGCAGGGGGTGTATTTAGACGCTTAGGCTGAGGATATAATTAACATAGGGATGAGAAATTAAATTATGTGTGTGGGCGAAGCATAATTATATGTGGGAGTCCATGTGGATATGTGGGTGAAGGTACATAGAAATGAATGGGTTGGACTGCAGTTAGGTGTGAGTTCATGTTCTTTTGGACAAAAACTTGGTATTTTCATCAAGTAAGGGCAGGCAATGTTTTGACTTCATGAGTAATGGCAGCTGACATCTAGTGACAGCCTTTCAGGCCATTCTAAAGGGCTGCAAATCAAACCCCCCTGTTTTTCTATTAGGACTTGAGACCCACATCCAACAATGACATTGATTATTCTTCTTAATCATGGCACTTTACGGTGTTCTAAGTACTGAAAGAGTTGGTAAATTTTCCAGCTTGAAAACACAACTGCATGACAAGGAAGACATTTTTCCTTCCTATCAAAGAGGAGTTTGAAAGGTTAACAAAAAAGATTTCCCTTGAATTGTGAAAATAGAAATACCAACTCTTCTAGCTAAAAGTATCAGCATAAAGTTACGTGCGTAACAACATCAACAAAATTTAGCTTGCAGCCTCATCTTTTTTGTTTGTTTATGAAACCATGTTTATTCTGAAATATTTTTGGCATTTCTCCCCTTCCCTCCAAGTATAAAAGCAACAAGGTGAGAAATAGAGGCCACAGATACAATAGGGATAGAAGAGGGATAGAAGAAAGCTAGAAGAAGAAGATTCTAGAGCAGTGGGTAAGTGACAATCACTCAGCGAGTCTGAGAAACTTATATTGAATCAGTGAAGTATGGTGAGAATGATAATAACCTAAGTATCCTATATTAAACTTGAAATAGTGGTGTCTTTTGTTACCATCTTCAAAAGCAAGAGAGCATTTTAAAATACAAGTTCAGAAGCTGGCTTGCTTAACTATAAAGCCATAAGTAAAAGCACAAAATATGCCCCAGGCCTTTAGGTGGAAGAAAAATGTCACAACGCCCAACACTATGGTAATTCTAGTTTAACCTCATAGGGTCACTCTCCTGCTCAGTACAGAGGAGAACCTAGTGATGTAAGCCTGACATCTCCTCAAAGAAGGTGGTCTTTTCCCCCTCTCTCACTTCCCTTTGATTATAAAACTGTAGTCCACTTAATCATGGGGACAGAACCCTCTTGCCTGCCCATTTGCATCTCTCATAAGCATCCTATATTAATAATCTACTTCTTGTCTATCAAAACATACAAGTTTATTGCTTACAGAAATTTCTTGATATTAAAGTGTTTTAATTGGCCACCAGTCTGCTTAATCTGATTCAGTTTGTTACTTAATTTTCCTAATGCTGGGCACCCCAGAGCTGCTTCTCACCCATTGAGGGCCTAAGTTATTTCTGGTTGAACTTCACTGTGAAAATAATCTAAGTGGACAGGATTTCAAACTTTTTGACTTCCTGGTGTTCCTTCTGCTGCTGCTACTGCTGCTAAGTCGCTTCAGTCGTGTCTGACTCTGTGTGACCCCACAGACGGCAGCCCACCGGGCTCCACCGTCCCTGGGATTCTCCAGGCAAGAACACTGCAGTGGGTTGCCATTTCCTTCTCCAATGCATGAAAGTGAAAAGTGAAAGTGAAGTCGCTCAGTCGTGTCCGACTCTTCTCGACCCTATAGACTACAGCCTACCAGGCTCCTCCGTCCATGGGATTTTCCAGGCAAGAGTACCTGAGCCTAAATCTAAGATTGTGCTTGTATGCTAAGATCTTTCATTTATGTGACCCTATAGCCCACCTGGTTCCTCTGTCCATGGGATTCTCCAGGTAAGCACACTGGAGTGGGTTGCTAGGCCCTCCTCCAGGGGATATTCCTGACCCAGGGATTGAACTCATGTCTGCTGCCGCTCCTGCATTGGCAGGCGGGTTCTTTTCCACAGTGCCACCTGGGAACCCCTTGGCTTTAGGGTTAGTTATATTTGTTACTTCAATGTAGAGACATTACAGCTTGTACCCTAGTCCTCAGTTTTGTCCTACTGTGGTTCTGTAGAACACTTTTTATTCTTTGATTCTGAGTTTACATCAGTGTGTGATGCTAGTTTTTTACACTGAATGCCTAAAAGTTACCCTCTCTCTCCAAGACTGTTGTAACTTAATTTTCAATCAGGGGCACTCTTACTAAAATGTTCTATATTCCCATGAGAATAGTTAACGGCAAAGTTTTTTAGCCCAGTTTTTTCTATATTAAATGGTTTGCATGTTTCTTTTTTTCCCTGCCTGTCCATCCTCCCCTCTTCCCAAGGCCAGCTCAAACTCCTAAGAGACTTAGAGATTGATGGTAGTTAACTCAGTCCTTCACAGAGGTGGTGTGATTGTCGTTCAGGGCATCTAGTTAGGTCTGTGGGATGGAAAAGGAGTAGGTGATCATGGTCACTGCGTCTTACTACTTTGTTGTCTTGCGTGCATTGCCCATGAGGAGGAGGGAGAAGTCAGGCATTCGGCTTTGGAAATGACGTGTTAAATAAGGCTTTCAAGGGCTTCCCTGGTGGCTCAGCTGGTAAAGAATCCACTGTAATGCAGGAGACCCCGGTTCGATTCCTGGTTCAGGAAGATCTGCTGGAGAAGGAATAGGCTACCCACTCCAGTATTCTTGGGCTTCCCTTGTGGCTCAGCTGGTAAAGAATCTGCCTGCAATGCGGGAGACCTGGGTTAGACCCTTGGGTTGGGAAGATCCCCTGAGAAGGTAAGGGCTACCCACTCCGTATGTTGAGATTTCCATGGGGTCGCAAAGAGTTGGACATGGCATCTGGTCCCATCACTTCATGGGAAATAGATGGGGAAACAGTAGAAACAGTGTCAGACTTTATTTTGGGGGGCTCCAAAATCACTGCAGATGGTGACTGCAGCCATGAAATTAAACGATGCTTACTCCTTGGAAGAAAGGTGTAACCTAGATAGCATATTCAAAAGCAGAGACATTACTTTGCCGACTAAGGTCCGTCTAGTCAAGGCTATGGTTTTTCCTGTGGTCATGTATGGATGTGAAAGTTGGACGGTGAAGAAGGCTGAGCGCCGAAGAATTGATGCTTTTGAACTGTGGTGTTGGAGAAGACTCTTGAGAGTCCCTTGGACTGCAAGGAGATCCAACCAGTCCATTCTGAAGGAGATCAGCCCTGGGGTTTCTTTGGAAGGAATGATGCTAAAACTGAAACTCCAGTACTTTGGCCACCTGATGCGAAGAGTTGACTCATTGGAAAAGACCCTGATGCTGGGAGGGATTGAGGGCAGGAGGAGAAGCGGACGACCGAGGATGAGATGGCTGGATGGCATCACTGACTCGATGGACATGAGTTTGGGTGGACTCCGGGAGTTGGTGATGGACAGGGAGGCCTGGCGTGCTGCGATTCATGAGGTCGCAGAGTCGGACACAACTGAGTGACTGAACTGAACTGAACTGAAGATTATCTAATAGGCCAGAAATCTCAACTGTCTTTCTTATGCCTAAAAACTGCAGTCCTCAGGTCCCAGCGTCATTTCCTCAGAAGGATTTTTTTCTTAACCTTATATAGCACTCTGTACTTTCCTATTTGTTAAATTTTGTGTTTCCTGTTTCCATGAGCAAGATATATGTCTGGTTTGTTCATCAGTCCCTTTCCAGAATTCATAACGGCTCCTGCTCCTTAACAGGGCTCAACAAACAATTGTTGAATTAAAGGCAAATTAGGCATCAGAGCTATTTAAGAAGAGACACAGAGAGTGTAGGCTATGGGCCATGATGAGGATAAGGTAATCTCAGAAGCAAGATTCTGAATGGCTTAATTAATTGACTCTTATTTAGAGAGTGGTGGAATTTGCGTTTGTTCTTAAAGTTTGGAGATTAAATTGTGTATCCATTATGGCAGAAGATTTAAATAGACATTTTTTCCAAAGGAAACATACAGATGGCCAATGGTCACATGAAAAGATGTTCAGCATTGCTAATTATTAGAGAAGTACAAGTCAAAACTATGGGGAGGTACCACCTCACGGTGGTCAGAGTAACCACCATTAAAAAAATCTGCAAACACTAAGTGCTGAAGAGGATGTGGAAAAAAGGTAACCTTTCTACACTGTTGGTGGGAATGCAAATTGGTGCAGCCATTGTGAAAAGCAGTGTGGAGATTCCTCAAAAAACTAAAAATGGAGTTGTCATATGATCCAGTAATTCCATTCCTGGGCATATGTCTCGGCAAAGTGGTAATTTAAAAAGATACGTGCACCCCTAAATTCATAGCAGCACTATTATATAACCAAAACATATATATATATATATATAACCAAGACATGGAAACAACCTAAATGTTCACAAAAGATGATGGATAAAGAATATGGAATACTGATCAGCCATAAAAAAAAGAATGAAATAATACAATCTGCAGCAATATGGATGGACCTAGAGATTATCATGGACTTCTCTGGTAGCTCAGATGGTAAAGCGTCTGTCTACAATGTGAGAGACCTAGGTTCGAGCCCTGGGTTGAGAAGATCCCCTGGAGAAGGAAATGGCAATCCATTCCAGTACTATTGCCTGGAAAATCCCATGGACAGAGGAGCCTGCTAGGCTACAGTCTATGGGGTCACAAAGAGTCGGACACGACTGAGCGACTTCACTTCAGAGATTATCATACTAAGTGAAGTAAATCAGACAGAGAAGAACAAATATCTGATATTGCTTATATGTGGAGTCTCAAATATAACACAAGTGAGCTTAATCTACGAACCAGAAACAGACTCACAGACATGAGAACAGATTTGTGGTTGCCAACGCGGAAGGGGGGATGGGGAAGGAATGAAGTAGGAGTTTGGGATTAGCAGATGCAAACTATTATACACAGTATGGATAAAGAACAAAATCCAACTGTATAGCACAGGGAACTATATTCAATATCTTGTGATAGACCATAATGAAAAAGAATATGAGTAAAGAATGTATATATATGTGTAACTGAATCACTTTGCTGTACAGCAGATGTTAACATTGTAAATCAACTGTATTTCAATAAAATATATTTTAAAAATAAATAAAATAATATATCCATTACGATGTTAAGAAAATGCCACTGTTTAGGTCAGACACTGTTTAGAGTAGATTGGATGCTCAATGGAACTCTTCAGACTAAATATAAATAATTAGCTTATTGAGCAAGTTGTTGATCATCTCATCTATTCTTAATTTGTGTGTAGAGCAGTGAGCAAAAAAAAAAAATATGGTACTTAGAATGATTCATATAAATATGTGCATTTGAAAACTCATTGACTGGGCTCCCTGGTGAGCCAGTAGTCGAGTCCACCTTGCAATGCAGGGGACACCGGTCAATCCTTGGTCCAGAGGATCCCACATGCTGCAGGACAGTTAAGCCTGTGCAGCACGGCTGCTGAGTCTGTGCTCTAGAGCCTCGGAGCCACAACTACTGAGCTCATGTGCTGTAGCTACTGAAACCTGTGCACGCTGGAGCCTGTGCTCTGCAACAAGAGAAGCCACTGCAATGAGAAGCTGGTGCACTGCAACTAGAGAGTAGTCCCTGCTGTCCAAAACTAGAGAAAACTCGTGCCCAGCAACAAAGACCCAGCACAGCCAAAAGCAAAAATAATAAATAAATAAGATAAATAATTATAAAAAAAAAAAACCTCTTTGGTCAAAGTAGTAGATACACCCTCAAAGGGCCAATGATAAAAAGTGCTTTGTTTAAAATCTATATAAAACCTTTGAAATTGAAAGCCTCTCACACAAGGATAAACTACACGCAATAGTAGTGGTCCAGCAATGTAATGATATTTTTTTCTCCAGTTTTAGTGTTTAGTAATGTAGTTGAGTCATTGGAAAAGACCCTGATGCTGGGAGGGATTGGGGGCAGAAGGAGAAGGGGACGACCGAGGATGAGATGGCTGGATGGCATCACGGACTCAATGGACGTGAGTCTGAGTGAACTCCGGGAGTTGGTGATGGACAGGGAGGCCTGGCGTGCTGCAATTCATGGGGTCGCAAAGAGTCGGACACGACTGAGTGACTGAACTGAACTGAATCTCATTTATATAGGAATTCAGAGTTCTTTGATAATTTTCAACACCTCTGTTCATTTTTAGTTTTCATAATCATACTGAGAGACAAATGGGATGGTTATTATCATGCCTGACTTCCAGTAAAGCACTGAGAGTTTGAGGGACCTGGAAAACCATAATCTGAATCCAGATGGTTAATATAATATAGTCATTAAGAAGATGGCCATTAACAGATGGAAGAGTGATAGGTGAAAAATCCTGGACAAAGATTTAAAAGGTGAATTGGTGGTCATGCAATATTTTGAGCCCATGGCTGTAATCAATTTGCCTAATCCAGTCTTTCATTTAGATAGTATTTTTAAGATTAGCACGAGGAGTGTTGTAGCATAATACTATGTTCTCAGATCTAGTAGATATTTTCTTACATGGATGCAAGGAGATACTTTTGAAAAGAAAGAATGAAGTTAGTACCTTAATAAAAATACTTCTTAACAGAATTATAATCTTTATGTGGAAATGGATTATCCAAAACGTGATCAGTTCTTTCTATGTGGATGCGTTATGTGCTAAGTTGCTTCAGTTGTGTCTGACTCTTTGTGACTCTATGAACTGTAGCCCACCAGGTTCCTCTGTCCATGGGATTCTCCAGGCAAGAATACGGGAGCAGGTTGCCATGCCCTCCTCCAGGGGATCTTCCCAACCAGGGATTGAAACCACATCTCTTTTAGTTTCCTGCGTTGGCAGGTGGGTTCTTTACCACTAGCACCAACTGGGAAGCCTCCCTTTCTGTGTAATAAACACCAAATGGAAAACATCTTGTTCACACATCATTCTAATAAGCATTGATCATTGCCAAGTTGAGATATTCTGTGTCTTAAATAGAATAATGACAGTATTATCTCAATTAGTTAAAAACATTTCACAGTATTTTCCCTATTCGGTTTTTCCTTTTTAAACTTTGGTGAGCTGTTCTGTTTGCTGCTGCCAGTGCCCTGAAGAGTGCATTCAGGGCACTGGAGAAACAGTTATTGAAATGACATTGCTGTGTAAGGGCCAGTATTGACCAAATGAAGAGAAAGTAAGCAAACATTACCAGCTCCAACTCATAAACGGCTTCCTCCCCAACTAGGCTTTGGTTCAAAGGCTTTGAAAAGTATATACACTTATATACATATATACATACAGAAGGGGCTTCCCTGGTAGCTCAGACAGTAAAGTGTCTGCCTGCAGTGCAGGAGACCTGGGTTCAATCCCTGAGTCGGGAAGATCCCCTGGAGAAGGAAATGGCACCCCACTCCAGTATTCTTGCTTGGAAAATCTGATGGACAGAGGAGCCTAGTAGGTTATAGTCCATGGGGTCGCAAAGAGTCAGCACGACTAAGTGGCTTCACTTTATACGTACAGAAAGATTACATACGTGTGTGTGTGTGTTCAATCTTGTCTGCCTCATTTGCAACCCCACAGACTGTAGCTCACCAGGCTCCTCTGTCCATGGGATTTCTCAGGCAAAATGGAGTGGGTGGCCATTTCCTCCTCCAGGGGATCTTCTCGATCCAGGAATCAGACTGACATCTCTTGAGTCTTTTGCATTGGCAGGCAGATTTTTTTTTACCACTAGTGTCACCCCAAATAGGTAACCACCATAGAAAATAGGTAAATAGGTAACCACCATAGAAAATAGGTAAATAGGTAACCACCATAGAAAATAGGTAAATAGGTAACCACCATAGAAAATAGGTAAATAGGTAACCACCATAGAAAATAGGTAAATTTTCTGCCATAAAATCATCTGTGTTAACATAGATTTTGAGAATCACTCTTTTACCATGTATTGCCCCAAACTCATGGAATCTGAGTATTCTGTAGAATACTAGCAAAGTCAGTAGACCTTGCTAGGAAAAGGAAAAAGGTGAAAGAAGAGGGGGAAGGATAACGGGGGAACCACCGTGCTAGCAGCTTGGTGAAATGCTCTACCTCTGTCGTTTCATATGATCCTATGCAGCATGTGCCCTCTTTAGAGACAGGAAGTGCAGCGTCAAGGGGTCCCACAACCTGGAAGTTAGGAGGTAGTATTTGTACCCAGGTTTATGCTGTTACTACTGGTTTCCAGATTTGCATGTTCTGTGCCCAGATTCTTGTTCAGAAAACTGAGATTGCCAGTTGATCTGGTCCAGGGACTTCTCCTTAACAACGGGGGTGGGGCGGCGGTCGGGAAGTGGGGCTTAAGTTGCCTTTTACAAAGCAAACTAAATATTAGTTGAGCATGAGTGAGACCACACTTTTCACATAAACTATATACAAATAGTTGCAAATATCCACATATTACTCACTGTACTCAGATCAGGCTTCCATCCTCACTTCTGAACCAGATCTGTCCTGGTGAAGGTTACCATTACCTCTGTGTTCAAAATCCCCTGGCAATTTTCAGCCATTATTTTATATAATCTATCAATAGCATTTGCTGCAGTTTTCTCAAGATACTGTCTTCTTGAGTATCTTTAGATGCTTTAAAAAAAAAGAAAGAAAAAACTTACTTCCAAGACGCGTTACTTTCCTGTTTTTTCCTCCTATTCCATTGGCCATTCCTCGGCCTCTTTTACCTATTTCTTCTCAGTCTCCTAACTTCTTTCTTGGAGCATCTGGAGATTCAGGTCTAAGACCTCCTCTCTTTCCTGTCTAAATTCACTCACCAGGTAAGTCCTCTGATTTTAAATACCAACTGTATGCTTATCACCCCAGCTTTCTATCTTTAGGAGAAATCAGTTCCCTGACTGTATTCTCATATATTCAGCTGCTTATTTGACATCACCACTTAATGGCTAATGGAGATTTCATATTTTACATACTTAAAAGTGAACTTCAAATCATCTCACCTACATTTGCTTCTCTGTTATTGTCCACGTCACAGTAAGTGGCAAGTCCATCTTTACAGTTGTCTGAGCCCCGACCTTGGCGTTGTTCTTGATTCTTCTCTTATCCTATTTTCATTGCAACTCTGGTTAGCTCTTCCTTCAAAACATCTCCAGAATCTGCTTACTTCCGGCCACCCCTACTGCTCTGACTCTAGCCCGGGCCACCATAATCTCTAGCCTGTCATTTCAGGAGACTGGTCTCTCTTTCTGTGCATGACATCTTGCAGCCTATTCACCCAGCAGCAGAGTGATTGTTCTAGAATATGACAGAATGCCACTCCTTTGCTCACTCTACCTTGACTTGATTCTCATCTGAGAATAAAACTTAGAGTCTTTACAGTATCCTCCAAAGCCCATAGAATTTGTTCCCCAACCTTCCTACCAGCTAAGTCTCTGATCTCTTCTCCTCTGCCCCTTGCTTACTCCTCTCCAGACACAATGACCTCTTTCTCTTCATTTAAAACCCAGGAGTGTCCCTCTTCCATGTCTGCCCCAGTGACTCCCCAGGTGCCTGAAAGGCTCACTACCCCCTCACCTTCAGGGATTTGCTTCCATATCTCCTGACCACCCTAGTTCAATGGCAGGTTTTCTTCAAAAGTATTTCCTGATTTTCTCATGCCAGTGATTTCTTTCTCTCCATCATATGATATTCTGTTTACTTTATTCATTTGTCTTTATCATTCATTTCCCAGTAGAATCTGACCTCCTTGTGAACAGGGATTATTATGTCCTGGTTACCCAGGACAGTGCTTGGAACATAGTAGGCACTCAGCAAATATTTGTAGAATAAAAGGGCAGTTAACTTGAGCATAAATACCTTAATCTACATCTAGCAAATTACAGATCTTACTTGTGTATTTCTAGTATTGATTCAAATCTGCCTCCCAGGAGTGACTGAGGAAAATGCCATGTATCACCCTGGCTCATCAAGGAGAGTTGGAGTGCAGCCCTTTTCCTGGCCCTCCTTCTCTGCATCCTGTGCTGGAGGTCACTGGACAGTCTCCGGAAAGTCTTTCCATCTGCAGGCATATGCTTAGACACTGCAGTTTCTGCTGTATCTTCATCACCTTAATTGTCAGAGCTCTGGCTGTTCCTTTTACAAATTAGAAATCAAGGAAGTTAAATTTCCTTCTTGGGCTTTGCCGAGTGCCCCTCAGCTCCCAGTGACTGTGTACCCTGCTGGAATTTCATTTTTCTGCTTTAATTATTTATACCTGTGTGCATATGGTCATATAATCATTTATTCTTTCGGTGTAATCCATATGATGTCCTCAGATTCATCAACAGTGGTGACTTAATATGGGCATGGTTGTTTTATACAGATGTAAGGTCTTCCGCCAGAGACTGCCAGCCACTGTGCCTGGTTTCAGCAAGCAGGAAACGCTGTGCTGGTGGTTCTTGCTGACCCAGCTAAAAGAAGCTGAATGTCACATTTCACTTCCAGGGGCTGTTGCTGGGTTTTGATAGTCCCTGGTACTATAAATAGCACTCCAGGGAACATTCAGGTGCATGGGACATTTTCTTTGAGTCCAGGTCAATGTCTGCAGAAAGTCACATGCTGCCTGGTTAGACACAAGTCACTTGCCCCTGAGTCGCTCCTAAGTTCTAAACAGACCCAGAGTGTGCCTTTGCTCATAAACGCAGCACTCGCTCTCAGCATACTTCTGCACCTCTGTGGATGCTGCTCTCCCTGCCTGCAAAATCCTACTCATCCTTAAAGATTCATCTCCAGTAAGAAAGCTCTCCCTGAGTCGGCTTCACAGATGTGCCTTCTCGTCCCTCTCTGGCTTCTCCACAGCATGTGAAATATTCCTGTTGTACAACAAGGTCACCTTCACAATACGGTCTGTTACATAAGCTTATATATTCACACTCTCCTCACATCCCAACCTGTGAGTCCCGAGACCTGTGACTTCGCTGTCTTTGTGTTTATCCCCAACAGTTAGCATAGGAAACGCTCAGCAACCTTTGTTGAGTGAATGACTGATTGTATGAACGAATGCAAGTGCATCTAAACAGGGGAGTAGAATTCATTTGAGTTTGTTCCCAGCTTAATGCCTCTGAAAAGAATCCAGTGTCTAGTGGAGATGTTTCCATTTTCCTTAGCAGTTACTCCCTATTATATCCATGGCCAGTTTGATACCCAAAATGTGGTTGTATTGAAATCCACTTCGGGGAGTTAAAAAAGAAATGTTTCTATTTCAAAGGAATGGGCTAGTTTGCTCCTTGCAGGCTTCCTGGCATCTTTCTTTCTATGCACTCTTTTCACTCTGCCCAGTCTTCAATCAAATTCTCCGGCCGGGTCTGCTGTAAACAATGATTTGGTGAGAGGTTGTATGTTCTCTGCAGTGAAAACCCGCCTTGTTTTCTGTTGCTAGGCAACCCCATTCCAGCTGCCCTTGAAGAAATGCGCGGTGGTGGGAAATGGTGGGATTCTGAAGAAGAGTGGCTGTGGCCGTCAGATAGATGAAGCAGATTTTGTCATGCGGTAAGAGCGAGCTCCCGCGGCGCGGCCTCGCCTCCTCTCCTCTCCCTCACCCCTCCCGCCGCCCCGGGGCCTTTGGAGACCCGTCACTGGTGATTAATCAGCTGTAGCTTCTCTTCAACTTCCGTCCAAGTTCACATACAAGTGAGTTGAGGAGAGGGCCAGGGGAACCAGGGAACGGGCCCCAAGAAAGCACAAAGAAAAGAAACGCTCAGAGGTCAAGGGAAGATACCCAAAGTGGAAACACTCATCTTATTTTAGATGATACAGTTGGGTGACTCCAACTTTAACACTTGTCCTTAAGACGAAGTCTCAATGAATAAACGATTTCATGAGTTCATTTCATTCTGCACACTTTGCTGCTTTGTTTTTCACAAAAGCATTTGGAAGTAGTGAGTGGAATTCGAAGAGGCAGTGGATCTGTGCAGGACTAGGGAAACTGGAAGGAAGGAAGGGGAATACATTTTGAGCAAGGTGGCAGCTTAGTAAGGGGACTGAGTGGAGTGGTGACGTGATGTCGCTTGTACTGGAAAACAGAAGGTTCCTGCAGGCGTGTGTAAAGGGACTGCTAGGACACACTCAGGCAAGGATAGAGGCCATGACACTGAAATGGTGCCAAGCTGCACCATGGGGTGATTTTGACCAGAAGGAAAGACAGTGAGTGATCAGATGGACACAGGCTTACGATGGTCTGGGGGAGAGGGGAGAGGGTGAGGAGGGACAGCATGGCTGGAGAGAGTGTGAAGGACACACTTTGGAATCTGAGCTGGAAGGAAGTTGGCCCTGAGAGGCATGGAGAAAGGAAGGGGTGCAATGGGGCCATATGACAGGGCCATTCAGAGCTGAGGGAGTGGAAGTGGGAAAGATAAAAGAAGATAGAAAAATGAGCGTTAGTGTCAAAGAATGGCCCGCTGGAACATGTGACTTCCTAAGAATCTGACATCACCTTCTCTGGGATGAGCAGATATGTTGTAGACAAAGAGGACACTTGTTACTGAAGAAATGTAGGAGCTTGGAGGCTACTCTGGGGAGGGTCTTACACGATGGCCCCAAAGTCTCCTTGAAGTGGGAATAAGTGAGGCATTAGGCATTGAGGCTTTGTGTTGGTTGCTCAGCTGTGTCTGACTGTGGCCTGCCAGACTCCTCTGCCCATGGACTTCTTTAGGCAAGAATAGTGGAGTGGGTTGCCACTTCCTTCTCCAGAGGATCATCTCGACCCAGGGATCGAACCTGGGTCTCCTGCATTGCAGGCAGATTCTTTACCTTCTGAGAAGGTTCTGGGGCCAGGACGACTGACTCCTCAAGCAACACAGAGAGCAGAAAACTGAAGTGGGGTGGAGGTTGGGGTTTTGTGTTCATTTTTAAGGATAATAAGGATAAATAAATAATGGTCTAAAGTGACGAAACAAACAAAAAATAGGTAGCTGAGGGAACACTTAGCCACCTCTGGGCTCTGAGCTAAGCGGAGTAGGGGAGAGTAAAGCTTGTCTGAGTATGTTTCCAGGAAGCCATTTCAAGGGGAGGGTCAGGTTCCTTCTGAGAGAGCAAGGGTTGGGCTCCTCAGAGGACTTCATCTCACTGGTGAAGCCTGCAGCAGAGGGGGAATCCTTTTCTATCTTTCCTTTATGGAGGTGCCCTGCCCTAGTTTTTCCAGTGTGAGACTGTGTTTTCCTCTCCACTGTAATGATTAATTTTTGCAATAAAAGTAGAAGACAAGAAAGATAATGAAAATAGAAGAGAGAAGAAGAAAAAAAGTGTAGTTCTCTTAATTCAGGTTAACATCTGCTTAGTGAGTACCTGTTCTGCATTGCGTCTTCACTGGGGTTGGAAATGGTATTTTGGACAGTTCCATCACGGACTTAGAATCTGGAGCTATGTCATTGCTGAGGTCAGGGTGGCTCAGAGGTAAACGATGAGTGAGTGGGGTCCTTCTGTGAGGAAGGGGTGTCCGGACAGAGCCCTCTGTCCATTCCACTCTGGGCACAGGTCAGCCTTTCCAAGCTCTGATGTGGGAAGGATACCAAGGCTCCACAGGGTTGTGAGCCATGAGGTGAGCATGGTGAGATGGTAGCTATAGAAGCAGAGACGATCACCTGGAGAGCAGAGTAGGAGGAGAGCAGAGGCACTCCTCCATGACACTGGTGTTAGGGGGGGTCTGAGGGTAAAGAAAACTCGGAAGAAGGACCAGCCCTTGCCACAGACTTGCTCTGTGACCCACAGCACACTATGGTACCTTTCCTGGTTTACTGCAGCTCAGCTTTCTGATAATCTTGCAGAGGTGGCTGCAGACAATTCCCTAAGCCTTTCCATTGTGGAAACTCTGATTATGTGATACTGTGACTATCACACAACTGTAACACATTCACGTAGTCTAGTTTGATTTTTCATATTGCTCTCGAGTATAAGTTGACTTGCTTTTTCCAGAAACTATGTAAGGAAGAAGTGGAAATATTATATTCACAGATTCAGGAAAGTTAAGTGATTTTAAGACGTCTGAGTACAATGTAGAAGGAGGCAGTACAATAAATGTGTTTTCTTAAATTATTCCTGAGCACACATGTGTGTGTCACCACATTTAGCAAGATGGATATTTTTTAAACTTAATGTGCAGAAGATCAGTATTAAGCATCTTATAGGGTGATCCATATTTATTTATTACAAATACACAAGACTACATTTGCACTGTATACAATCAATGTTGATATATTCATATTCAAAATTAATAAGTGCCTGTGATTAGGGTGCACAGCACAGGATTAAACAATGTTCATGGGATGTTCATGGGATAATGAGAGAGGTGAGGATTGAAAAGAATTCAAAGAAGGCAGCATCAAAACTAGAGGTATGCGTGCGTGTGCCTTTGATTCAATTTCAAGAATGGTGCCATTGTCATAACACATTTGAATCTTTAAAAAGCTTTATTTATAGTTCATGGCAAATAGATGGGGAAACAATGGAAACAGTGACAGATTTTATTATTTTGGTCTCCAAAACCACTGCAGATGGTGACTGCAGCAGTGAAATTAAAAGACACTTGCTCCTTGGAAGAAAAGCTATGACCAACCTAGACTGCATATTAAAAAGCAGAGGCATTACTTTGCCAACAAAGGTCTGTCTAGTCAAAGCTGTGTTTTTCCAGTCATGTATGGATGTGAGAATTGGACTATAAAGAAAGCTGAGCACTGAAGAAATAATGTTTTTGAACTGTGGTGTTGGAGAAGACTCTTGAGAGTCCCTTGGACGGCAAGGAGATCCAACCAGTCCATCCTAAAGGAGATGAGTCCTGAATACTCACTGGAAGGACTGATGCTAAAAGTGAAGCTCCACTACTTCGGCTACCTGATGGGAAGAACTGACTTATTGGAAAGACCCTGATGCTGGGAAAGATTGAAGGCAGGAGGAGAAGGGGATGACAGAGGATGAGATGGTTGGATGACGTCACCGACTTGATGGACATGAGTTTGAGTAAGCTTGTTGGTGATGGACAGGGAATCCTGGTGTGCTGCAATCCATGGGGTCACAAAGAGTCGGACATGACTGAGTGACTGAACAGAATTGATAGTTTATGGGGCTTCCCCAGTGGCTCGGCAGGAAAAACTCCGCTTGCAATACAGGAGATGTGGGAGACATGGGTTTAATCCCTGGGTCAGGAAGATCCTCAGGAGAAGGAAATGGCAATCCCCTCCAGTATTCTTGCCTGGAAAGTCCCAAAGACAGAGGAGCCTGGTGGGCTACAGTCCATGTGGTCGCAAAGAGTCGGACACAACTGAGCGCGTGCACACACACACACACACACACATACACACAAAGAATTTATAATATGGGAGTAATTAAATGTTGATTAATTGTAAATTATTCTTATTTGGCCACTTATGGATCTATTTATACATGGTTGATTAATACACATTTTGGGGGCATCTTGCGAAAATTGAGTTAATAGCATGTGTTCAAAATGAAACATTTAGTGAATATGATTAGAAACATGTATGTCTGATCCTAGACTATAGGTTACATGGACCATTACAGTGAAAGATGAGATCCCAAAATAACCTTACCTATGCACAATGGTGTACCTGATTACAGTTCAAGATGTTTTCCAGAACTGTAACAATGCCATAATTTCCTTTGCTTGGACATTTTCAAACACATCTCTAATGCTAAAATATACCTTCCCATATTTCAAAATAAACATTTGCTCTGTAACCAAAAGTGACACTTAAAAAAATAATATTGTTAAATATCATTTATCTTGAAATTCTGAAAGACAGAGGTAACAGTGATTATATCCTGGCGAGAAACTGGATGGCTCAGGAATATGAGTGAAGACAATATAATTTTGGTGCCTATGAATTATACTCAATTATATGTGTTTTATGTATAGAAGTATACATATCATTTGAAAAGGAATTTTTAAATGTATTCTATTCCATTCTACCCAAATCCCACCCATCTGCACTCCCCACTTCAAAGAATTTTCATTTCTCCTCAATTCTGTGACCACATCCTCTATGATCCCAGGCACAGTTACTAAGATGCTTCAGCCAGTAATATCCGTTCATTGTGCCAATAAGCAATAAAGCAAAGTTTGAAACACTTTTACACAATTATGCCTTATAAGAAACAATTTGACTGTATTAAATGTGCCTTTTATGTAAATCTATGTAATTATCAATTTAGGAGTTGAGCTAAAATTACAGTGTGCTTTTTTTCCCCCGAGAGCTACAGGGAGATATCACAAGCATTCGTACTTGAAGAGAAAGTTTACCCAGAAGAACAGTTATTTATACCACAGTACAATGGCATTATTTTCCAGAAATGAATGTATAAAATATTATCCTTATTGTTTTAAACATTTCACTATGTTGTAGAATTTGGCGTTTAGTCTTTGGAAGTGTATTTCTGAGGTTTTGCTTTGTAATAGGAGGTGTCTGTATAGTCAAAGGTGTGATTTTTCCAGTAGTCATGTACGAATGTGAAAGTTGGACCATAAAGAAGGCTGAGCGCTGAAGAGTTGATGGTTTCAAACTGTGGTGTTGGAGAAGACTCCTGAGAGTCCCTTGGACAGCAGAGAGATCAAACTAGTCAATCCTAAAGGAAATCAACTCTGAATATTCACTGGAAGGATGGATGCTGAAGCTCCTATAGTTTGGCCACCTGATGCAAAGAGCTGACTATTGGAAAAGACCCTGATGCTGGACAAGATTGAAGGCAAGAAAGGAGATGGTGGAGGATGAGATGGCTGGATGGCATCACCAACTCAACAGATATGAGTTTGAGCAAACTCTGGGAGATGGTGAAAGACAGGGAAGCCTGGTGTGCTGTAGTCCATGGGGTCACAAAGAGTCTGACGTGACTGAGTGACTGGACAACAAAGGAGGTATGAAGGGATCCAGACATATGAGCCATGGACCAACCTACAAGGAACACACAGAAAAACAAAGTTGTTATTCATGAACACCAACATTTACTGATGACAGAATAGGTTGACTGCACTTTCTAGCAATAGAGTTTACAGTTTTAATATAGTGAGATTGATTCTCAAATGTTACAAAGGGCCATCAAGATCGCAGGGGAAGTGATAAATTAGGAGTTTGGAATTAACATACACACTACTATGTATAAAATAGTTAACTAAGAAGGACCTACTGTATAGCACAGGGAATTATACTCAATATTCTGTCATAACCTAAGAATTTGAAAAGGAATGGAAATATGTCAATATATATGTGTAACTGATTCACTTTGCTGTAAACACTTGAAATTAACAGAACATTGTAAATCAACTATATTCCAATAAAAACTAAAAAAACTAAGTAAATATATTCATCCAAGAAAAGAGAGAAAAAGGTGCTCAAATTCTAGCCTGTGTTTTATCCTGGGAGTCCTGTTCATCTTGGCAGAGATCAGCTGAATCCCAAGGTCAGCACCATGGTCAGATGAGCCTGGCCATTATGAGTAAGCTCATTCCCCAGCACAGCCCTCAGAAACCGCACGGATGTGATGGGACTGTTAGACTGGCTGCCTCAAGTAGGCTCTGAGACTCGGCTTCCCCCAGGCTTCTCACAATGCCCATTGTGTTTGCTTTCAATGGGCACTCGGCAAAAGTCACCAACTGGCTGACTTATTGCCCTGTGGGGAGCTGTCAGAAGAATCAGGATCTTATTACCAAAGAGCAGATGAAAGGAAGATTCTAAACAAGTGAGACAAATTTCTGCCTTAGATGCCCTGATGTGGTGGGAGTCACAGGGGAAAATACAAGAAAACATCAAGGAACTTGTGCTAATCAGCTGAGTCGATTCTCAGACAACCCCATGTCCTGTAGGAAATTTGTCTGGGAAATTTTAATAGTTGGGAAATAGCTGAGGCCTTGATATTTGTAAGATCTCTAACAACAAATAAATGATGCTTTACTTTGCTGAAGCAATACAAAGTTAGAGGTGCTCTGATGGCTGGAGTCAACTTAGAGATATGGCTGGAGAGGAGAAATCAGGACTCAGTAATAAAAGAAAAATCCAGTGGAAGCTATAGACTCATTTGGGGTGGTCATAAGTAATAAATATGTATTTAGTTATATTTATATGATCATGGCAACCCACTCCAGTATTTTGGGGGCTTCCCTGGTGGCTCAGTGATAAAGAATCTGCCTGCCTATAGTGCAGGAGACTCAAGTTCCATCCTTGGGTTGGGAAGATACCCTGGAGGAGGTAATGGCTACACACTCCAGTATTGTTGCCTAGAGAATTTCATGGATGGAAGAGCTTGGCAGACTATAGCCCATGGAGTCGCAAAGAGTCTGACATGACCGAATGACTGAGTTACCAAGATACGATATTTCTGATATGGAATATATTTGAGCTTTTGCTATGTGTGAGGCATCAAGGTAGGGACTTTTTAATACATTTCTTACTTTAATCCTTACACCCAGCTTATTGGAGAGGAAAAGTCATTATGTTCATTTTGTAATGGGGAAACTGAGGCAGATGTCATAACTTGGGTAACAGCCCACTTGTAGAAAGCCATGAGATTGGATTTGCAGTTGCAGCATTTTCCATTGTAAGCATTCATAAGACATTGCAGTCGAGGAGAGCACCCAGAGCAGGGTGGTGTGTATGGGAGGGGGGAGGGGCTATTTCTGTCACCTGTACTCTTTCCCTTGTCTAGACTGGGATGGTGGAGAATCACTGCATTTTTTTGAATGACAAAACATTTTCACTGGAGTCAACCATACGTTGGTCATGCATGCCCTGATTCAGGTGGCAGAGTTTGCCTCGAATGTACTCTTATAATTTAGAATTTGGGAAAAGAAGGAAAAACACAAGCAAATGCAATTCTTCCATTTCTCTTGAGGCTTGTTGGTATCCACGGAGAGGACTATAGGTCCTGTATCTTCTAGGACAGGGATCCCAACCTCTGGGAACTAATGCCTCATGACCTGAGGTAAAGCTGATGTAATAATAATAGAAATAAAGAGCACAAAGTGTAATGCGTTTGAGTCATCTTGAGACCATCCCTCCCACCCAGTTCGTGAGAAAGTTGTCTTCCATGAAAATCAGTCCCTGGAGCCAAAAAAGTTGGGGACCACTGCCCAGGGGCCACACCCCCCAAATGCTCATTTCAAGTCTAATGCACCCTGACTTATCACCTCAAAAATATTTTGAATGGAATAAATTCACTCTAGTTTTATCTCTTTCCTTTAGTAGACCCCTTACCTCTCTCACAGACATTTTCTTTCTTCTAACACGGAAATAGTTTTTATGACAACATTCTGAAGATGCTATAAGAGTCCTCTAACATCTATTAAAAGGAAGAGGTGACAAAAATCATTTATTTGTGAATTGAGCTAGACTCAGTAAATTCCTACTTGCCGTGATAGTTGACTTGTTTTAAAAGTATGTAAATCATTCTGAAGTGCCTGTTTTGTTTTTCTAGATGCAATCTTCCTCCTTTGTCAAGTGAATACACTAAGGATGTTGGATCCAAAAGTCATTTAGTGACAGCTAACCCCAGCATAATTCGACAAAGGTAAGAATTTATGACTTCTGCTTGTGAGGAATCAGAAAGAAGGCCTTCAGCGTATTTAACATCTTAAAAACAGTGAACATAAATCAGTTTGGGAAACAAAGACAAAAACCATCTGGACAGGCAGGAAGGATGAAGGAGGGAATTGTAAATAAACTAGACAGGATTAAGGGAATCCAAACACTGTTTCATGCTTCCTCTGGGTTTCTGTTTTTTGCCTTAGAGATGGTAAAAAATAACATGCGAATCCACCGTTTTTGCTCAAAGAAGTAATAGTATGTCATGTTTACTCATTGCTACTACTTTCCAACTTGTTGGCTTCAGTCCCAACTCATTGATTGGCATTGATTGGTGAACTGAAACCAGATCAGTTTTATTAAAGACATAGAAATGGCCACTTTGCTGCATCTGCATGCATGAAAATAGCAATATTGTGGGAGTGTACAGGAATGTGTGATTAGATGATATTACAATATATACATCACATGATATCCAGTCAGATTTGGGGGAAGAGATGGGAAATTCCTGCTCTAGTATCGATTCCAGAAATCTTGGCAGCTGCTGTGGGAGCTTTTGGGGGTCAGTCTCTGTCTGATGAAGCCCAGCAGTGAGCTGTGAGCTGTTTTTCCAAGGATTGCTCACGTGGAGAAACTTGATCTCTGTGAAAAGAAGACTGGAGCATCACCTTTATGCTTTCTCATGTACACCAGCAATTAAGGGTAAAATATCCAGACAGTCCCGGTGCAGGCACTTGTCACCTAAGGAAGTCTTATCCGAGTGGATAGCACTTGTGTGTCACTTGACAAACAATGCTGCGCTCCTTGCTTTGGTTCTGAAGTAAGTATTCTCATAAACTAAATGTTCAGAGACACAACCAAACAACTTTTAATTTGACAGATACCATGACATTACACTTCCAAAATGTACCATTTACTTCCTCTTGGATAATGCATCAGACTGCCTGTTTTCCAGTATTGAAATATTATGTGTTATTTATCTTTTAAATTTTTGTCAGTTTGTTGAGTTAAAAATGATACATTATTTTTTACCTAATATCCGTTGTTTTCTGAATACAAGAAAGCTGAGTGGGTTTTGACTCTGTATTTTTTATTCTGTAAATTACCTGTATTTTTTTGCTAATTTTGTGCTTTTTTTCTTTTTAAAAACTGTTTTCCTGCTGATTTATAGGAACGGTTTATATTATGTATGTAGCAAATATTAATGTTTTCTTCTAACATGACAATAGTTTAACTTATGTTCTGTCAGAATTCAACATTTCTATACAGTGAAATTTATTAGTCTTTTCCTTTAAAAAATTTTTCCGTAGATAGTCTTCCTTACCACATCCTCTTTGGAAATGACGTGTTAAATAAGGCTTTTAAGGGCTTCCCTAGTGGCTCAGCTGGTAAAGAATCCTCCTGCAATGCAGGAAACCCCAGTTCGATTATCCTAATATTTTTTACTTTATTAATTATTGCTAATATTTTAGTGCATTTATAGTTTTGTTTTTTCATTAAGAAATTTAATCCATTTGAATATCTTTATTTTTATAACAATGATCTTAATTTTCTCCACAAAAATGTGTGATCATTATAAGAAATTAAGAGAAAAATAAGAAAAAGATGGTAACAAAAAATTTACCTCAAACCTCACCATTTGTAGATAAGTATAATTAACATCGGAGAAGGCAATGGCATTCCACTCCAGTACTCTTGTCTGGAAAATCCCATGGGCGGAGGAGCCTGGTGGGCTGCAGTCCATGGGGTTGCTAAGAGTCGGATACGACTGAGCGACTTCACTTTCACTTTTCACTTTCATGCATTGGAGAAGGCAATGGCAACCCACTCCAGTGTTCTTGCCTGGAGAATCCCAGGGACGGGGGAGCCTGGTGGGCTGCCGTGTATGGGGTTGCACAGAGTCGGACACGACTGAAGCGACTTAGCAGCAGCATAATTAACATGAGGTGACCTTTTTTTCAGATATTTCTTATATTCTTCAGAACTTTGAGTGTACTGTTCAGATATTTCTTATATTCTTCAGAACTTTGAGTGTACTGTTTCATTATCTTCTGGCACTCAAAGTTGCCAGTCAGAAACCTAATAGAAATTTATTCATTTTTTGTTTGAGGGAAATCTTTCTTTACCTCCTCCACTAAAGTTTTTATACATTTCTTTTTATCACTGAAATTCAGAAAGTTTACCAAGACATATTTTATCTTAGAGTGGGTCTTTTTTCATTAATGTTGCTTGGCACATTAATGGAGTTCCTTTGAGTCGGAAGACGTGGGACGTGGTGGTTGGGATGAAGCGGTCAGGAGTCGGTCCACTAAAGTGTGATGACTCAGGTCGCACTTCCCTCTCACCCACTCACAGCTGTGGGAGCCTGACTGAGTTACTTAACACTTTCTCCTTCAGTTTTCTCATCTATAAAGCAAGGATAACAATTCTTACATAATAGATATAATGAATTAAACAATGTATATATGTGTATGTAAATATGTGGGTATATCTGTATCAATATATTATAATTATATATGCTTATTTATGCCTGCTATATGTAAGCAATATATAAATGTTAGTTATCATTAGTGTTGTTTTTCATGTTTGTGAGCATTCTTTCAGATGCCTGATAATTTCTTCTTCTCCATTATGTTTGCTCTCTCTTTCTAGTCCTCCTATTAGGTGGATATTAGAACTTCTAGGCATATTACCATTATTTCTCTTTCCTTGTACTGTGTAGCTTTGTGTGTGTATACGTGTGTGTGTGTGTGTGTGTGTGTGTGTATTACGTCCCAAGTATTTTAATTGTGTTCATTCTGCTATGTAGTCTACTACTTCCGTTTTTTAATTGTTTTTGTTTTCCATGAGCCGAATTATTTTTCCATAGCATTTTTTATGGCTATAATGTCCTCAAGACAAGTTTTGTGTTTTTGTTCTTTCTATATGCAGATTATTCCTCCTATTTTTTGGACTGAATGCTACAGAGGTGATTTGACATTTTCTAAAATTTGTACTTTAATTTTCTGTTCATTTTTATATGGTAAGCCTTTTTGCTGTTGGTGTATATAGATGTATTATTTTCATAATAAATAGTTGGTTTTAAAAATGTCACTGAAAACCAAAAATGCCAGTCAAATTTATGAGTTAGTAACTTAACTGAATGCTCTGTATTATTTTTAGTGTGATTTGTTTGTTGACATAGCTAATGTTGCATAGCAAGGAATTAGTAAGAGTAAGAAAATGAAACATTTCTCTTTTATAGGTTAGTTACTGACCCTCACTCAGTCTTGGTTTTTTTGTGGTTATTTTATTTTTGAGGGGAATGGAAGGTCTGATCAGGAAAATATTAGAAAATCACCAGTGATGATGGTGATGTCTCTTTAATTCAATTAAGTGGATTGAGGTTCTGGGAAAATTGAGAAGGATTCGTATCAGATACAAGAGAATGAGCAAAAGATCATGGGAATACTTGCAGAATTATTTTTCTTTGCTTATTTAAATTTTTAAAAATAATTCAGATTCACAAGAAGTTGCAAAACAAACAAAAAATATGTAGGCAAGTCCTTTGTGCTCTTCAACTAGTTTACCCCAATGGTAGTGTCTTGTATAACTGCAGTATAATACTTTAACTCTCATTTTGAGTAGGAAATAAAATCACTTTTAAAAACAAATAAATGTTCTTATGAAGGAGAATGAAACATTCAGTACATTACATTGAAGGATAAAAGATTCTATTTTTCTACCTGAATATGTGGAATTGGTGATAAGATGTTTAAAAGCATGTGAAAAAGAGTATTTATCTAGAACAAGACTTAGAGCAAGATGAGAGATTGAGATGGTGATTTTGAGAAATGTTTTAACTACAGCAGGGGAAAGCAAACTATTTCTTTCCTTTAAACACAATAATTAAGTGTTTAAAAGGAAAAAATTTAATATAAAAAATTAATACCAGGCAAGCAAGAGTTGTTATGATTAATCTCAGGTCAACATTTAGTCAGTGTTTTGGCATGCCAGGTTCTTCTGTGTTCTTTATGTGCTTTGCCTCATTTAATCCTCAGAATAATCCTAATAAGGAAGTATTTTAATGTGCACTTTTACGGAAAACAAGATGTAAATTTTGTCATCTGCTCATGTTCACAGCTGCTACTCATCAGTCTGGGACCTCACCCAGACTTGTCTCAATCCAAAGTCACTCTTAACCAGTGACCACTGCACACCTGATCTTTCCAGATGAGCCACATATTGCACAAGGAGACAATTGAGTTTTCACAAGTGATGTCATTTTGGAAAAGGGAGTGAAAGTTTTTCACTTAACAAAATGTATTCAATGTTGCAAGGTTTTTGAAGACAAAATCAAAATGCATACAGCAGTTCCATTTTGTGAAATAAAGAAAAACATACCACTTACAATAATATTAGAGAACTTTATATACTTAACAATTAGCTAATAGGCATTCCTTGATGGTCCAGTGACTGGGAGTTGGCACTTTCACTGTTGGTGCCCAAGTTCAATCCCTTCTCAGGCAACTAAGATCCATATGCTGCAACTAAGTTTGCGTACTGCAACTAAAGATCCTGCATGCCACAACCAAGATGGAAGATCCCCCGTGACCCAGCTAAGACCCAGCACAGCCAAATAAATAAGTACATATTTTTTAAGAATAGAAATTGTCACTCAGTAAGAAGGAGCTCTGCTATAGCCTTTGTCAGGATCTTGTCTAAAATACATTCTCATTTTTAAAAAACATCTTTATTGAGGCACAATTGATATACCCGCAAAACTGTATATGTTTATTGTGTACAATTTGATGAGTCTAGGCATATGCAAACACCCGTGATACTATAACCATCATTAAGGTAATAAACATAGCCATCACCTCCTAAAATTTCCATGTGTCTTTTTTTTTTTTTTGAGTGTGTGGGAAAAATAAGAATACTTAATGTGAAATCTGTTCTGTTAACAAATTGTTGTTCAATGGTTAGAAAGTGAACTCTTTTTGACAGCACCCAGAATGCAAGGATTAGTTAAGGTGTCTGGGACACAGATTAGAAAGGGCTCTGCAGTTGCAGTCACCCTCTGGATTGCACCTTTATGGCATAGGAGAAGTGAGGTTATTCTAATGTGGCAGCAGAGTCTGTTGGATTTTTAGACCCATTGCTGTCATCATCTTCTTTCCTTTGCTGGATATTGCAGGTAGAGGCAGTAAGGATCTCTTTATGAATTTACTCTTCATTAACATATACTAGCTCTAACCCGTTGGTCTGCAAACATTTTTGTTCCAATACTCTTTAAAAGAACTAAGGGAGGTTCAAGAGGGAAGGTGCATTACATATATCTATGGTTGATTCATGTTGATATATAGCAGAAACAGCATTAATACAGCATTAATATTATAAAGCAATTTTTTAAAAATATTTTTTAAAATCCAACATTATTTCCTTCATCTTTTAAAAGTTACCTAATATTTTTGGCATAAAGTTAGATTGTTGCCAAGTATGTACATTTAGTGCATGCTGCATTGTGCAAATTTAAATATATGGTTACAAAATCTCAGAAGGAGGATTTAACTTTTTGTATGCTACATGTCCTCAGGGCAAAGCCAAAGCTCTTTGTCAAATTGATTCATTAAGTTGAGCTGGCTTTCTGTCAGAAAAAATACTGACTGCCTTCTATTCAGTTAAGTATTAACATTTAACACTTATATGGTTATATGTTAACCTTGTATGGTTGTGTATAACCTTATATGGTTACAAGGTTAGCATATAACCTCACTTCTGAATTCTAATTATTCAACATATAAATAAGGTATAGAAATTGCCAAGGATTGTCCCCCAGATAAAATAAGGCACAGCCTCTTTCTATTTCTTATAAAGATCTTTTTGCCTTTTCTCAGAGGACACTCTTTCAGAAGCTATATACCTCACAAATATTTCTTTCCTGGGTGACCAGCTGGTGTTTGAACTCTGGGGCAATGCATCATTATAATATTTGGGATAATAGGAGGTATGTCTCTCTTTTGTGAAGTGGAAAAGGGAAAATTATGAAAGTGGAGTTTGAAAAATAGTTGTTTAGACCATCGGATTAGTCTTGAGTAAATGTTTTCAAAAAACATGTATGTAGAGGTTAAGGATTTGAAAATTCATGGGAGCGAGGGGGTGTTAATATGGGAGCTTCACAGGAACAGAGATGCTGAGGTGCTCGTTCAACAAATATAGTTTGAAATGTACTCTGGGAAAGAATGTACAGAGTTGAAGAAGATGGACAGCTTATACCCTGAAGTTACTCGCAATTAAGAGATATTCTGTGGTCTAAGTGTCCATAAGGGGCTTAAGGGGATCTCTGAACACCTTTTGAAGTTTATTTTTTAAATTTATGTGTATGTATTATATATTATTGATCAGATTTTTCAAGGTTTCCATTACTCTTAATCAGTTTAAAATTCACTGGCCTAAACTAAGTCATTCTATCCTAACATGATATAAAAGGAGAGATTATAGTTCTCAAAGCTTGTTTCTCAGTTTCTGAATAGAATTGAAAACTCAGCCATTTTGCCCATAACAGAAGGTCAATACATATTTGGCCAGTGATGGTTAAACAAATAAAAACTGGGACTTAATTGATTGCTTTATTATGATATTAAGAATTCGCTTTTGAACTTTGAGACTTCAACTTGGGAAGTTATTATTTGCAGTGACAAAAAAAGAGCAGCAATTTTCTCTGTGTGTGTTTCCATGTAGGCATATTAGAGACAGTAGTATCAGGGTGAACAGCTTGGGGTCAATAATTGTTTATCCTTGCTTTTGAGATCTCAGCAAATATATATGGGATTCCCTGGTGGCTCAATGGTAAAAAAATCTGCCTGCCAATGCAGGAGATGCAGGTTTGATCCTTGGGCCAGGAAGATCCCTTGGAGAAGGGAATGACAACCCACTCAAATATTCTTGCCTGGAGAATCCTGTGGACAGAGGAGTCTGGAGGGTGACAGTCCATGGGATCCAGTGGTTATCACCTCTAATTTTACCCAAAGCAGTTGGGATTATGGAGATATTATCTGGGAGAACAGTTATTTGTTTTATTGATGTACTTTTTAAAAAATAATTTGAGCTTTGAGGAAAATGACTTGGGTCCAAAAAAGGTTATAGCAACTTCTGTTTAATATTTTATATGACTCATGCCCCAGACTGTGTTCCTAAAACGTCCTCGTCTCTTCTGCCAGCTGACTTCTTTTTCCTTTTCTCTCCAAACTTAGAGCAACTTATCAGTGTTTGCACCAAGTTTCGGCAGTCACTGATAGCCATTCTGTCTTAACATCTGCCATGATGCAAGGGAATTTAAAAGACAGATGCTACAACTGGAATAGAGAGAACAAATAGAAGACCAGAGGAGAAATACCTCTGAAAGGGTGTAGATTTGTATGGAGTTTCAAACAGATATAGCTCTTAAGAAAACATTAAAATTAGCAATATTGAAAGTCCTCAGAGATTTAAAAAAAATTTCTTGGATAAACATGCCTGAAAACTTACTGAAATTTTCAGATGCAGTATATTACTAAGTATGAAATTCTTATAGAAAAAAAAAACATGAATCAAAAGTCAATAGTAAACATGAAAATTACATGGCTTTAAAAAAACCAGATAGGAATTTTAGAAATGAAAATATAGTTGTTGAGATGAACAGACATCAGATTAGACATACCTGAAGATAGAATCAGTGAACTGGGAGATAGAGCAGATAATTTGCTAGATACAAGATATGCTAGAAAATATGCTAGATTTGCTAGAAAATATGAAGATAAGACTAAGAAACTTGGATGATGGAATAGAAGTTGCTTAGTCATGTCCGACTCTTTGAGACCCCATGGACTGCAGCCTGACAGGCTCCTTCATCCCTGGGATTTTCCACTCAAGCTTACTGTAGTGAGTTGCCATTTCCCTTTCCAGGCTATCTTCCTGACCCAGGGATTGAACTCCGGTCTCCTGCATTGTAGGCAGACTCTACCATCTAAGCCACTAGGGAGGATGGAATGAGAAGGACTAAAATCCAGTCTTTATTTAAATGGAATTGTAGAATTATAAAATAGAGATGCAATGCAAGAGACCAGAATTCAATCCCTGGGTCAGGAAGATCCCCTGGAGAAGCGAATGACTATCCATTGCAGTATTCTTGTGTGGAGAATTCCACAGACAGAAGAGTCTGGCTGTCTACAGTGATGGGGTCTCAAAGAGTTGGACATGACTAAACAACTAACACTTTCACTACTTTCGATGGCTGAGACATCTTCAGAATTAAAGAATAATATACTCCGTAAAAAGCAAGGTATCAAACATGAGTGAAATTAAAATTAAAAATGCAATTCAGTAAAATTGAACTAAAGATAATAAGAAGCTTTTAAAAACAGCTAGAGGAAAAAGGACATTATCTGCAAAAGAATGATCATTAGACTGAAAACAGACTTCTTCCAACAGTCAATGGAAGTCAGAAGACAGTGGGACAAAATCTTCCAAGTGCTGAGAGAAGGAAGCTCTCAGCATAGGAGTGTGTACAGATTATCTTTCAAATAATATAAAACATTTTCTAGAAAAACAGTAAAATTTATCATCAGCAGACCTTCACTGAAAGAAATCTAAAGATTGTATCTCAGGAAAAAGGAATGTTACTTCAGAAGGAAAATTTGAGATGCAAAGAAGCTGGTAAACATACAAACAGATCTAAACAAACCTCACCTGCATGAAGTAAAAATTATATGCTGTCTTTACATATGATATGTAGAAGCCACAGATACGGAGAGCCTACTTTAAGGGATGTGAGCATCAATGGACTGGGTCCTGGAACCAAGTCCTCGCGTATACCAAGGGACGACTGTACTGGAAAATAGCATCACTTAAATTGAGAAGGAGAGACTGACGTTTTTTAAAGCTCTTGTTTCAGTTTTTGTTGCTCAATAGCAAGTCATTCTCCATGGCTTAAACAACAGTCGTTTTATTGTCTTTCACAGTTTCTGTGGGTTAGGAATTCAGGAAGGACTAGGCTCGGGAGATCTGATGCATCAGATCAACTTCAGCGGGTGGCTGGAGTTGAAACGGTGGCGAATTGGAGCAGCTGGGGTAGGCTGGGCATCTCTCTTTCTCCTTGTGGTCTCAGGAATCTCTCTGTGGTCACTCACAGCATGCTAGCTCAGGACAGTTGGCCAGACTGCAGCAATACGTGAACTGTGAACTCCCTGATGTTCAAGCTGGTTTTAGAAAAGGCAGAGGAACCAGAGATCAAATTGCCAACATCCGCTGGATCATCGAAAAAGCAAGAGAGTTCCAGAAAAACATCTATTTCTGCTTTATTGACTATGCCAAAGCCTGTGACTGTGTGGATCACAATAAACTGTGGAAAATTCTGAAAGAGATGGGAATACCAGACCGCCTGACCTGCCTCTTGAGAAACCTGTATGCAGGTCAGGAAGCAACAGTTAGAACTGGACATGGAACAACAGACTGGTTCCAAATAGGAAAAGGAGTATGTCAAGGCAGTATATTGTCACCCTGCTTATTTAACTTATATGCAGAGTACATCATGAGAAACGCTGGACTGGAAGAAACACAAGCTGGAATCAAGATTGCCAGGAGAAATATCAATAACCTCAGATATGCAGATGACACCACCCTTCTGGCAGAAAGTGAAGAAGAGCCTATTGTTGAAAGTGAAAGAGGAGAGTGAAAAAGTTGGCTTAAAGCTCAACATTCAGAAAACGAAGATCATGGCATCTGGTCCCATCACTTCATGGGAAATAGATGGGGAAACAGTAGAAACAGTGTCAGACTTTGTTTTTTGGGGCTCCAAAATCACTGCAGATGGTGACTGCAGCCATGAAATTAAAAGACGCTTACTCCTTGGAAGAAAAGTTATGACCAACCTAGATAGCATATTCAAAAGCAGAGACATTACTTTGCCGACTAAGGTCCGTCTAGTCAAGGCTATGGTTTTTCCTGTGGTCATGTATGGATGTGAGAGTTGGACTGTGAAGAAGGCTGAGCGCCGAAGAATTGATGCTTTTGAACTGTGGTGTTGGAGAAGACTCTTGAGAGTCCCTTGGACTGCAAGGAGATCCAACCAGTCCATTCTGAAGGAGATCAACCCTGGGATTTCTTTGGAAGGAATGATGCTAAAACTGAAGCTCCAGTACTTTGGCCACCTCATGCGAAGAGTTGACTCATTGGAAAAGACCCTGATGCTGGGAGGGATTGGGGGCAGGAGGAGAAGGGGACGACCGAGGATGAGATGGCTGGATGGCATCACAGACTCAATGGACGTGAGTCTGAGTGAACTCCGGGAGTTGGTGATGGACAGGGAGGCCTGGCGTGCTCCGATTCATGGGGTCGCAAAGAGTTGGACACGACTGAGCGACTGAACTGAACTGAACTGCCTTCCACCAAAGCTAGTATCCAGAGAGAATATGGCAGGCAGAAGTCATGGCATTTTTATGACTTCACACTGGAATGACATATAGGTCAGTTCCATCTCACTTTTGTAGGTTGAGGCAACCACAAAGACTCACCCAGGGTTGAGGGGGAAGAGTCCTGGCACAGATCCTCCTGCTATTAGGAGAAGCGTCAAAGTCACATTGTTAAAAGAATATGACTTCCTTCGTGGTCCAGTGGTTAGGGGTCTGTCTGCCAAAGCAGGGCATGCTCAGGTCTGGTAGGATCCCACATTTTCCATGGAGCAACTCAGACCTGGCACTGCAACTACTGATCCTGTGCTCTAGTGCCCATGCTCCTCAACAAGAGAAACCACTGCAACGAGAAACTCACGCACTGCAACTAGAGAAAGCCCATGTGTGGCAACGAAGACCCAGTGCAGCCCTCCTCCCCTCAAAAAAAAGAATGTATGCTGCTGTGCTTAGCCACTCAGTCATGTCTGACTCTTTGTGACCCCATGGACTGTAGCCTTCCAGGCTCCTCTCTCCGTGGGGATTCTCCAGGTGAGAATACTGGAGTGGGTTGCCATGGCCTCCTCCTGGGGATGTTTCCAACCCGGGGATCGAACTCAGGTACCCTGCATTGCAGGCAGATTCTCTACCAGCTGAACCACAAGGGAACCCTTTGGACAACATAATCTGCTACTGTCTGCCTTACGTCACAATTCATATCACTCAACCATTCAGAATAAACTTAACTCCTCCATGAAGACTACCAAGACTGACTTCATCACAACATCAATTTCAAGTCCCAGGATCTCCAAGGAGTTGAAAAAAGGAGCAGCAACAATAACAGAAACCCAAAAAAGAACAATTTGAAAACAAAAGTACAACAAGGGTATCCAAAAAGCTAAAATCAATTCTCTAAAAAGTTACAAAAGTTACTTAAAAGAGACATTTTATCATTTTTCTACAAATCTATCCTAAAAGCAAAGAGAAAAATCTCTATTGTGTGCAAGCACACATATCATGTTGTAAATAATTTGAAAACAGTTGCACTCTTTAGATATCCAAAAATATAGCAATGGTTTTGTAACTCGTGTCCATGTTGATGGACTATTATGCAGTGATATTATGGAATAATGTTCATGAATAATCTCAGCAAATGGTAAAATGCTTATTTAAGTGAAAAATAAATATATAATTGCATATGCTTCAATTATATAAAATTACATGCCTAAGGAGATAAATCAACATTTTCCAATTTTGCTGGAAAGTTTTATAATAGGAAAAAATCATTAAAAAGCAAGCTTAGTTATTTTACATTATCTCCTAATATTAACTCATTTTGATGATATAGTAGCTCCTCCAACAATAGAGGAGCAAACAATAGAATGAAGCCCTGATAGTGTGTGTGTGTATGTGTGTGTGTGTGTGTGTATGTTCCTGCTTTTCCAGATATAAGTGGGATTGGCTTGATCCCCAAATCTTATATACCAAATTCAGAAAGTTAGAACATTCTATGCATCTTTTGGGGAACATTGTACCAGGAGCAGTAGAAGTGAGCCTGGCAATAAGAACCCAGCTCCTGACATGGAGTAGTTATCACATTAATGTCCATTTGTTTCTTCCCTCTTTCCCTCTTGTTATTGTTGTTCAGTCGCTAAGTCGTGTCCAGCTTTTTGTAACCGCAGGGACTGCAGCATTCTTTCAATCTATGAAGTTCTGATCCTCAGAATTAAGTAGTTGGTCAGATCAAATGTAACTGTAAAAAGAATAATTAGTACTTAATTAGTAAATAAATATTGAAATAGCCTAAATTCTCATGATACTTTCATGCAGGTCCATTAAGAGTTGGTTACACTCCAGTGAGAAACCTTAAGGGGTTGACCCAGCAGGGTTCCTAAGTTTATATTTACTTGCAATGCGTTGAATTATAAGAACATGCCTCTGTAATTTTTATTACTAAATTGCTTTAATTTGTTTAGTAGAACTTTTAGAAAATAAGAGATCTATTCTTTGATTAACCCTATAAATTGTGATATGCATTCTAACTTAAATGATATCTGGATATGCTCTCATATCTGGATCTCTGTGTGACTCGCACCTGCACACACAACCACAGTCCATGAGGACAGCCATCTTAAGGATCAGAGTCACAATGTAAATTATTGACACAGGAAGAATGTACACTTGTGAGAAAGAGAACATATTTGATAAACATGATCCCTGGTGGCTCAGACAGTAAGATCCCACCTGCTGTGTGCCTAAAAGATTAAAAAAAAAAAAAAGAGAGGCTCATGCAGGGCTATCTGTAGCACTGTTGTAAAATCACTGAGTTGTAGTTTCATTGCAGTATTCTTTTTTTCGTGTATTATTGTTAAATAATATAATAACATCTCAGATCTGATGAAATATGATTTCTTTTATATAAATAATACCTGATAATTACTGAGAAATAAAAATGATTAGGTATAAGCAAAGAATAAATGGAGGAAGAGTGACCCATACCAGAAAGAAACATTAACCATTGCATAACCATTAGGTATTTAGGACTGACCCATGGAGAGGCTAGTAAGACAAGTATTAGCATTATCCTGATTTTTCAATGACAGGCAAGTGAAGAGATTGGCTTCAATCAAATACTGTGTCGAATTGGCTTGAACCTAGGACTTTGGACTCCTTTCTTTTCCTGGAGAGTAGTTGGAGAACTATCACCTAGGGGTTTATAGTTGCTATCACAGCTTATATTTAATTGTTATCTCTGGGAGAGCAGGGAAGAAAAAACTCCAAGAGGCCAGGAAGGAGTTTACCATTTAAAAGGGAAAATGAGAATTTTTGATTAGGAAACGATTGGATGAAACTCCTGAGGAGATTTTAAAAAAAGTGATTTATGCATTTGTAATATTACATACTGCAGCTAAGAAATTAAAAGATGCTTTCTCCTTGGAAGAAAAGCTATGACAAACCTAGAGTGATGAGTGAAGTCGCTCAGTCGTGTCTGACTCTTTGTGACCCCATGGACTGTAGCTTATTAGGCTCATCCATCCATGGGATTTTTCAGGGAAGAGTCCTGGAGTGGGTTGCCATTTCCTTCTCCAGGGGTTCTCCCCAACCCAGGTATGGAACCTAGACAGCATATTAAAAAGTAGAGACATCATTTTTCTGACAAAGGTCCATCTAGTCAAAGCTATGGTTTTTCCAGTAGTCATGTATGGATGTGGGAGTTGGATCATAAAGAAAACTGAGCGCCGAAGAATTGATGCCTTTGAACTGTGGTGTTGGAGAAGACTCTTGAGAGTCCCTTGGATTGCAAGGAGATCCAACCAGTCCATTCTGAAGGAGATCAGTCCTGGGTGTTCATTGGAAGGAGTGATGCTAAAGCTGAAGCTCTGATACTTTGACCACCTGATGGGAAGAGTTGACTTATTGGACAAGACCCTTGGTGCTGGGAAAGACTGAGGGCATGGGGAGAAGGAGGCAACAGAGGATGAGATGGTTGGATGGCATCATTGACTCAGTGGACATGAATTTGGGCAAACTCTGAGAGATACAAAGGACAGGGAAGCCTGGCATGCTGCAGTCTCTGGGGTTGCAGAGTTGGACATGAGTGAGTAGCTGAACAACAGCAAAAATACTGTAGTAGCAAGATTCTGACAGCAGCAGGAGATACATAAGAAAGAAAGAATACAATCTCGATAAATGTTAAAAAAAAAAAGAAAAACAGAAGAAACCACAGGATTACTACTGAGACATGAAGAGTCAGAAAGAAAAAAACCCTGGCCAGTGCAAGTTAATACAGAAAACTTTTGTATTAAGAATGAATTTACCATCTCTCCTATTTCAAGTTCTTTTGTTGGGGGCTGTTTCAAAAAGGAGCACCCCATCACTAAATATTTGCTTTTCTTTTTTGTAGCTTTAAACTCACCCCTAAGCATTTCCCAGGCTTCACCTGTGGCTCAGCAGTAAAAGAATCAGCCTGTGAATGCAGGAGACTTGGGTTCCATCCCTGGGTCGGGAAGATCCCCTGGAGAAGGAAATGGCAACCCACTCCAGTATTCCTTGCCTGGGAAATCCCATGGACATAGGAGCCTGGTGGGCTACAGTCCATGGAGTCGCATAAGAGTTGGACATGACTTAGCAACTAAACCACAGCAGCAAGAATTTCCCACCTGCACAAAAGGAAGTTGATTACTCGTTTTCAGGATAAATTGAGATTACCCCTCACTGGGTTCTTTTCTATTATGATTCACCTTTTTACAATCAATTCTCACAGCCAGATTATCTTGTGATATTTTAACTGAGATCTTCTTTAAATGCTTCCAATTGCTTTCCTTCAGATGAGGCCCTTGTCATCACCTTCTAGTTCAACGTGCACTGTTGTGGGAATACTCTTCCATGGGCTATCTCCTCTTCCGAACCACTCCTGCCATTTCTCCACTGGAGCTGACTTCTGCTCTTCTTTGTGACCACTCAGGCTTGTGAGCCATGCTTTCTGCTTAGTGTCCTTTTTTCTCATATGGGAGTAGTGTCTCTTTCTTACTGCTCTCACCTTCCATTAGCAGTATTTATCAGTCCAAAGAAACCAGCTTTCCTATATGCCACTAAGAACTGGTAGAAGGTTCCGCAGCATTTTTCAAGTCCATTTAACTCTTCCACTTCTAGACGATTATATGCTGTCTTCTCTCTCAGACTTCCAGCATCTCCTGCAAATCCCACTTCTTCAAGGGATAACCTTGCTTTCCACTTTCCAGAGAAAATAAAAGAGATGAGAAGGAAACCTCCCCGCTGCCCCTCCACAATCCCAGTCCCTCTTGCCTGGAGTTAATCCTCCTCTTATTCCTTCTTTTTTTTTTTTTTTTTTAAAAGCACCTGTTTATAGTACAGCTTCCCAAATCTTAACCATTTTAAGTCAGCAGTCCCCAACCATTTTGGCACCAGGAACCAATTTCATGGAAGACAGTTTTTCCATGGACCAGGGATGGCTGGTAGCTTCAGGATAATTCAGGCTCATTTCATTTATTATGCTGCCATTGGTCTGACAGGAGACAGAGCTCAGGCAGTAAGTAGTGCGAACGGTGGGGAGTGGCTGTAAATACTGATGAAGCTTCGCTCCCTCGCCCACCTCTTACCTCCTGCTGTGTGGCCCAATTCCTAACAGGCCTCAGGTTGGGGACCCCTGGTTTAAATGACATTTAGCTGTATCAGCAATTTCAGCTTTTTTAAAGAATGAGTCCTGGAATCTTTTCACGTGTTCTAATATGTGTGTGCTGTGTGCTCCATGTCCAGCTCTTTTGCAACCCCATGGACTAAAGCCCCCCATGTGCCTCAGTCCATGGAATTTTCCAGGCAAGAACACAGGAGTGGGTTACCATGCCCTTCTCTAGGGGATCTTCCCAACCTAGGGATGGAACCCACATCTCTTGTGTCTCCTACATTGGCAGGTGGATTCTTTACCACTGCACCACTTGGGAAGCATCATTCTAATCTACTAGATTCAAGTTGGTAGTCTAGAATCTTCCCGTGTGTGTCTGTATGTGTGTAAGTGTGTGTCTCTGTGTGTGTAATCTTCCTTTACTATCATCCTGAAGATTCCCTTCACCTTTTACGTGTATTGATCGCTGAATTCATGCAATCTGTATCATCTTGCTTGGGTTATCTCTTCAGTTTGCTGGTGTGTAGTCTCCAGTAGCTTAACAAGAATAGGTACAAGGGAATTAAAGGTTTTGAGACCCTGTGTGTCTGACATTACTTTATTCTACTCTCATACTTGATTGACATTATTGTTAGAATTTTACTTCTTGTTTGGAAGTCCTTTTAGCATTTAGAAGGCATTTCTCCAGTATTTTCTAGATTCCAGAGTTGCTTTTGAGAAAAATGATGTCATTCTGATTCCTTACTTTTGTATATGACCAGGAGTTCTGTTTCGCCTTGCATTCCAAGCTGGTCTTATCTTACCTCCTTATCTTCCTGCACCCCCAGTATTTTGAAATTTCATAATGATGGGCCTTGCTATTACTGGCCAGCTTTCATTTATCATGTTAGAACTCTGTGGACCTTTTTAATCTGAAAGCTCATGTCCTCTCACTTTAGGAAATTTTCTTGGGTTATTCCTTTAATTCCATGTTGTTGCTTGTTAGTTCTCTTCTTACTTTTCCTAGTAGTACCGTGTGACACATTTGATCCTTCCTCTTAATGCATCTTCAGTTCGCTTCCTGAAGCTTCCTTCGCTTAGCTAGCTTCACTTAGCTTCACACTCTTGATTTCATGCTGTTTCAAAAGCCACTGCTTCTTGGTAGCTTTTTCTGGCTTACCTTCTAAACCTATGAACATTGGAGTGGCCCAGGAATCTATCTTCTAACATTTCTTTCTCACTGTTTGTTTATTCTCTACAGGATTTCTCCCAGCTTCATGGCTTTAAATACTATATGTACTCTGATGACTCCTAAATTTGTACTGTAGCCAGGACCTAATTCTATAATCTCCAGGCTCATATACCCAACTCCCAGCTTGGCTAATCTATTTGGATATTGAATATGAACTTCAAACTTAAAATTATCTGTGCAGAACTCTTTTTTTCCTCCCTTTAAGACCCATGGGTTCTGTCATCTTCTTTGTCATAAAAAACAAAGAAAATTTTTCAATTGTTCAGTTCAGAAGATTCCACTCGTTCAGTTCCTAAACCTCCGAGTCTATCTTGATGTCTCTCTTTCTTGCATATCTTGCATTTGATTAACTTCACTGCCAGTGCCGATGAACCTTCTCTTAAATATGTAACCATTTTCCACCTTATCCACAGCTACTGCCTGGCCCAGGCCACCACGATCTCTTTTCTGGCATATGCAATAGTCTTCCAATGAATTTTTATGCTTCCACTCTTCCGACGCGTGCCATTCAGTAGGCTATTGTTTCTTAGCTACAGACACAATTTCCTGTACAGTGTTTTGTGATGTTGGAACCAGGACTCTGCAAATCATATTTTCCCTTTGCCAGCTGGTTCCCTATGAGGCTTTCCAATAGGGGGCAATAGACAGAGACTGGAGGAGGAGGGCCTTTCTTCTTCCTATTGGCATCCTGTGAATTTCCTGTCTGCATCCTTGAGTTTCCTGCCTCCTTATGATTCTTATGATAGGCTTCCCTGGTGGCTCAGAGGTTAAAGCGTCTGCCTCCAATGCGGGAGACCTGGGTTTGATCCCTGGGTCAGGAAGATCCTCTGGAGAAGGAAATGGCAATCCACTCCAATATTCTTGCCTGGAGAATCCCATGGATGGAGAATCTTGTAGGTTACAGTCCATGGGGTCGCAAAGAGTCGGACACGACTGAGCGACTTCACCCTATGATTCTTATAGCATCACCCTAGCAACTGTCCCTTTCCATAGCAGTAGCTGAATCCAGTTGACAGTTTTCCAACACTTTTAAGCCAGTCACCACACAGATAAGAAATTCTTATTCTTGTCTTTTTGTAAACCCACAACAACTCAATCTAAGCAATAAAGCCTGTTGTATTAGCATAAAATGGAAGAGTTAGTCTTGGCCATCCCAAATTCTTTTGTTTCCTTATTCTCTTTTCAGGCACTTTCTTCCCACATGGACTGCTTTTTCGGCTTTAAATTTTTGCCTTAGCCTTAAAACAATTATTTTCTGTGATGTTTTTCAGCTCAAGGGTGGACAAATGGCTAGTATTTGTTAATCTGATCAGTTGCTTGCCTCTTACCTGTCTGGGAGTGCAGGTGTTACTGACAGGGGTAGTGATGGTAGCACTGATGGTATTTCATATCAGGATCTCCAGCAAGACTGGGTCTTTGGAAAAATATATGCAGGATTATAATATAATTGTATATTTAAATATTTACATTTGGAAAATTTAAGAAACGTTTTTGTTGTTTTCACAATTCAAATTAAATGAAATCATGTTCAGCAACATTTTCTTTTGGTTGTTTGGGATTTACAGATTTGTGATTCTTAGTGGAGGTCACAGCTGCCTTGGGAAGTACAGTGTAGGGACAGTGATCCAAGAGATCTTAATGTTTATTTATTTATTTTTGGCTACATTGGGTCTTTGTTTCTGTGCGAGGGCACATGGGCTTCTCATTGTGGTGGCTTTGCTTGTCATGGAGCGTGGGCTCTAGGGATCTGAGGCATGTGGAATTTTTCTGGACCAGGGATGGAACCAGTGTGCCCTGCACTCGGAGGTGGATTCTTTACCACAGCCCACCAGGGAAATCTATAATGTTTATTAAGCGGAAATTTGGTTTGAGAAACTCTGCTTTATATTGTCTCTTTCTCTTATTTCAGCATCCTATCTTCCATTCCAGTGATGGGGAGTTTCTTCTTTACAAGAGGCTTTGATTCAGATCTTTTCAATGCCCAGTCCTTACTATTTTTTTCCCTAAGACAGTAACAAGTCATTTGATGAACAGATCTTTATTGACATATTAATGACTGATAACGGGTTAGTCTTTTACTCCTCTCAGTGTCTTTATGGAACCACCTGGAGGAATCTAAGTGCTTTAGCAAATAAGAATAATTCTCTAACTCTGGAAATGGCAGACACCTCCACTATCTTAGGAGTGGGAGCTGGGGAGGTATTTTCTGTGAAGGATTGGAAAGGAGTCAATTTTAGGGCTGTTTATGTTACAACAGGTATACAGCTGGTTATTCCTAGAGCTGACCCTGCTGCCACAAGATTAATGATGGTTTTTGGAGAAGTAATGGGAAACAGACTCTGCTTTTTTCTACATCACAGAGCCTGTGATCTGCTGCTGTCTTCTAAGACCAGAGGCTCCTGAAAAGTTATCTCCTTCTTAGGTTACATCTAGCTCATCACTGCAACAAATTCTGTGAAACAAAAAGGCTGCCTTTTTCAAATCTTTGCTATATAATAGCCTGTGCCAGATATCACTGAAAAGTCCAGAAGGCATAGGCTTCCTAACAAATTCTCATTAGATACTTGTTTTCTGATTAGAAACACTTGTGTTATTGTTCAGGAGCTTTCAGTTACTATTTGTTTGAACATTTTTCTCCTCCCTTGAGATGCTTTTCTTTCTTTTTAAATTGAAGTATAATTGATTTGGGCTTCTGAGGTGGCTCAGTGGTAAAGAATCCACCTGTCCATGCTGGAGATGTGGGTTCTATCCCGGGGTCAGGAAGATTTCCTGGAGAAGAAAATGGCAATCCATTCCAGTATTCTTGCCTGGGAAATCCTATGGACAGAGGAGCCTGGTGGGCTACAGTCCCTGGCATCACAAGAGTCGGACACACCTGAAAGACTGTACTGTCACCACTACCACCAGGGTGTAAGCATAGCCGTGGTGGCCAACCTTAAGCTACGAGTGTGATGTCTGATTGGAACTGAGAAGTGCAAAGGACTCATGTGCCTTTAGGAGCTAACTGCAGCTGGATCTGTTATGCACAATTTGGGGGAAAAAATAGTTTAAACATCCTCTCTGAGCTCACATACCAAAATCCTTGGTATGTATTGTATACTCCTTATATTAGTTGTTGCACTGCTACAAACTGGGTGGCTGAAACCAACAGTTGTACTGTCTCGCAGCTCTAGAGGCTGGCAGTCTGAAATCCAGGTATCGACTTCTAGATTCATCATTCCAGTCTCTGTGTTTGCCATCACATGGCATTCTCCCTGTGTGATTCTGCGTGGCACATGTCTTCTTGTCTTACAAGAATATCAGTCATCAGATTAGGGCCCATCCTAATTTGTTGTGATCTAATTTTCACATAACTAATTACATCATGAAGGCCCTATTTCCGAATAAGGTTGCATTCTGAGTTTCTGGGTGGAGAAAGATTTTGGGAAGGACTCTATTCAACCCAGTGTAAGGTTAATACATGAAACATAAGAAAACAGGGACTTGCCTGGTAGTCCATTGGTTAAGAATCCACCTTTCAATGAGAGAGACGCAGGTTGGACCCCTGGTCAGGGAACTGGGCTCCCACGTGCCTCAGGGCAACTAAGCCCACATGCCACAACTGGAGAGAAGCCTGCACTCTGCAACCAGAGAAAGGGAAGATCCCTCATGCCGCAGTGAAGGTCCTGCATGCTGCAGCTAAGGCTGGATGCAGCCAAATAAATAAAATCTTAAAATGAGAATCAGTGTTTTTAGAAAAAGACACCAACCACACAAAAATAACATTAATGTTACTGTTTATTTGTTCTGAAGATGGAATGCTTTCTGCTGGCAGAAATCACAGGAAGATGATTATTTGACTCCAGAACTTTTAAATTTCTTCATTCCCAGAACATGAATGAAGTAGAAAATCCAACAATAATTTGAGGGAGAATTTACATCAGCTATGAAAAGAAAAAGGGTAAAACTCTTCCATATTTAAAGATAGCATGTAAATAGACACCAAAAATATTAGAGCCCAGGAGATAATTGGATATAAAGGTGGAAGAGTCACAGAGAAGTGCAGAGGGCTCATGAGATGAATAAGTATTCACAGTATTGATAGTTAAATACAATTACATCAAAAATAGCAAGCTATCTATTTTTAACCATCAGAATAGCAAAAATAAAGAGAAACAATGATGATGTTCATTCTCATGGGAGAACAATGGGGGAGTAAATTAGTGCAGTCTTTTCTTTTAGAAAAACAAAAGAATTGACATGTATTAAGAAACTTAAATATGCTCTTACCTTTTGAATTAGTAATAACACTTCTGAAAGTCAGTCCTACAATGATAGTCTTGAAATCTGTATAGCAAAACAAACAAACAAAAAAATAGGAGGGAGGGAATCAAAGAATTAAGTCTTTTTTTTTGAATAATTAGAAACTATTGTTGAAGATTTATTGTGGAAAATGTAATCCATTCTAGGTAGTCGAAGCATAAAGGGACTTTAAAATGGATTTTAAAATCATTGGGAGGCTGATGAAACATTGAGGAAACAGAGAACAACTCCCAAAGCTGCACTCCAGAGCAAGTGTGATCAGTAGGGTGCAGAACAGGAAGCCTGCCACAATGAGAAACCACACCAGCAGCTGCTAGCTCCAGACTCCAGCTTCTTTAGTCAGAATCTGACTTGCAAATAAAGACAGTTGTTTCCAGTTTTGTTCTGCACTCCCGAGACTGAAGTTGTTCATTTGGCTGAATTTCCATAGGAAATGACCGAGCAAAGACACCCAGTTGGAGTTAGTTGAGTTTCCACAGCCTCGGTAAGGTCTTTCTGGTCTTTTCTTTTTCCCCACTTCTGTAGAATTTCCTGCAGCCAATACTTCTTTCTCCTTGCTTGTCTCAGCTATGATGTTCAGATCAGAAATGGTAATCGGAGAATATCTGTCTCTTTAAAAAAGCTAAACACTTGGAAAAAGAACCTAGAATCTTCAACTGAACAGTCACTGTGAAAATTGTTAGAGTTGGACTACAAAGAAAGCCAAGTGTCAAAGATTTGGTGCTTTTGAACTGTGGTGTTGGAGGAGACTCTTGAGAGTCCCTTGGATTGCAAGATCAAACTAGTCAATTCTAAAGGAATCATTCCTGGATATTCATTGGAAGGACTGACGCTGAAGCTGAAGCTCCAATATTTTGGCCACCTGATGTGAAGAACTAACTCACTGGAAAAGATCCTGTTGCTGGGAAAGATTGAAGACAGGAGGAAAAGGAGATGACAGAGGATGAGATGGTTGGATGGCGTACCGACTCAATGGACATGAGTTGGAGCAAGCTCCGGGAGTTGGTGATGGACAGAGAAACCTTGTGTACTGCGGTTTATGGGGTTGCAAAGAGTTGGACACAACTAAGTGACTGAATTGACTGAATATTACTCACTTTTCCTCACATTGACTTTTTATTTAATTAATATTCCTTCAGTGTTTTGAATGAGTAATTTTTACCAACTATGACAAAGACATAAACTCTTTAGTGTCTTTCTCTCTTCCTTAAGTGTTAAGAGATTTTCTTTTTGGAAAATTAGGGGTTTTCTCATGTACCTCAATTCCTGGAATAAAACTACTCAAGAAGAGCAAAAAGTTTTTTTTTTTTTTTTCCCCCTATGACTCCTTCTTGTGAGTCAGCCTCTCTTGCTGAACATTTCTCTGGACCATGCTTTTCCAACTCAGCATATGACCTAACAAGACTTTTCTCAGATTCTAAGGAGCAGTTAACTGCTCAAGTTGCAGGAAACCCTTACAGAATGATGCTAAATGGTATTGACTAATGTGTTAAAAATAAAATTAACCCAAAAGCAGATACAATAAATCAATGCATTTCCCCCCAAAGTCATTCTTCATACAAATATATTTGGTCTATCATCCTAAAACACTGTGATTATAGAGCACGAGATTAAGACGATTTCAGCATATGCACTGTTCTCTTTTCTTTAACCTTTCTTTCCCAGTTTTGAACAGTGGGAGAAGTTGATATTAGCCATGTTTTCAAGAGATAGGATAATGACTTTTGTGTATGTATAAAATATGAAATTTGTTATCAAAATACTTTCTATTTTAGGTAGGCAGTGACTCAGGACAGATAGAAATGGAAGAAATCGCTATTTGCCCCACATCTACGTGTAGGTGCCAAAGATGGTTAAATTTAAAAGCTGATGTAATCCACTGAAACTTGAATCACAACATTAAAATAGATGTTCTGTTTTCAACAACTGTAATATAATTAACTCTTCACCTCTGTTCTTACCTAGCCATAGAATCAACTGTTTTGCAGTCTGCTGAGGTTTGTTTGGGGCTGTTTGCAGTTCATGATTAGAAAGAATTAGAGGTGAGAGGAATGGGTGTATAATTAGTCCTTGAAGTTGAGGATAGCAAGTGGGACAGACCTTTTCACCTCCTCTTCTTTGTTATTTTCTTCCCTTTGCTATTCTCTCTGGATTGTTGTTAATTGTGGCAGATAAAGAATGGAGTCAGTGATAGGGAAAGAAGTTAAGTGGTTTTTGTCCTTTTCTCTATTTATTTATCTAATTCTGTAGCATACAAGCTTTTGATCCCCTGATTTTATCTTCCCATTTGTTTTTGGTAGCACTTTTCATTCACCTGTTCTTCTTCTTGTCCCTTCGTTTCCTATTCTTCTGTTCTCTTTCTTTTTTTCCTTTCTTTTCCATCTGACCTCATGCCTCCTTTTCTTTTTTCTAGGTGATGGTATACATTGGAGAGTTTGGGTATTAAGAGAGTGTATGAGCAGGGTGTGTGTCTGAAAGGACCACATGTCTCTCCAAGACGACTGATAGCCCAAGTGGAGTCCATGTTGGTGCTGGGAGGTGAATTAAAAATGACTGAAGAGTGTGTCCAAAGGTGGGCTTGAGATAATATCTCCAGATCTCCATAGCCTCCCTGAATATTTTGAGAATTATGACATTTCCATATTTCCAGTAGAAAGATACAAAAACATTAGAAATACCACTGGAGGGGGAACTCTCTGGCAGTTTAGTGGTTAGGACTTTGCACTTCCACTTCAGGGGCATGAATTTGATCCCTGGCTGGGGAACTAAGATCCCATATGTGGTGCTGCCTGGCTGGAGAAAAGAAAGTGCCAATGGAGAAGAAGAGGCTCCAGATTGGGGAAAGGCAGGCAGTCATGGATTACAGAACAGCAGAGGGGACAATGACTTGAGTAGAAGTCAGCTTGGTGTCCAAAAAAACCAGAGATACTAGCCACATCTCAGAGACACTAGAGCTAAACCCTAAGAATCCAATAACAGCAACCACACCAAGTTAGAGATGACCAGAGAATCCATTATTTCTATGAGACTCAAGAAGGGAGAAGATCAGGAGAGACTTCCTGAAAGAGGAAAAATAGCTCTGATGGAGTTTTGCATTTTATATTTTTTATCTTATTTTATTAAAGATTTTTAAAATTTGGACCATTTTTAAATTCTTTATTGAATTTGTTACAATATGGCTTCTGTTTTATGTTTTGTTTTTATGGCCACGAGGCATGTGGGATTTTAGTTCTCCTACCGGAACTGAACCCAAGCCCTGCATTGGAAGCACAGAGTCTTAACCACTGGACCTCCAAGAAAGCCCCAAGTTTTGCATTTTAAATGGATTAAATATTTACCCCAAAGACTGTTTTACTTCAAAAGACACTGAATTACTTTGAACTGACAAATTGAAGGTTTTCTTCTGTCATTAGTAAGAATCTAATAAGATGAAGGCAACTGTAAAGGGTAAAAAGTGAGTGAGACTTTTCTGAGTAGTATGTAAATTTTAGTCCTGCTTTTAGGTGTCTGTGTGTGTGTGTCTGTGTTGAAAGATGGAAATCGGTGTGTTAATAGAGGTCAACTCTGAATGGTGAAATTGTTATGTGATTATTATTTTATTTTTCCTTCTCATCATTCAACATGTATTTATTGAACATTTACCATATGCCAAACATGCTTCTTTATGCTTATCTATATTTCTTAATTTCTCTACAATTATACAAGTACTATGTTTCACTTTCATAAAGAGAAAAACATCATTTAATGCTACTTAAAAATGAATTTATCCACTTTACTCATAGATGTGGTATTTCAATGATCTGTATCCCACCATGTGAGTTGTAAACAAGCCTTGGATTCTTCTCTTCCCGAGTATGTTTATGAGTTTCAGTTCAGTTCCATTCAGTCTCTCAGTCGTGTCTGACTCTTTGCGACCCCATGAATCACAGCACGCCAGGCCTCCCTGTCCATCACCAACTCCTGGAGTTCACTCAAACTCATATCCTTTGAGTCGGTGATGCCATCCAGCTATCTCATCCTCTGTTGTCCCCTTCTCTCCTCCTGCCCCTAATCCCTCCCAGCATCAGGGTCTTTTCCAATGAGTCAACTTTTTGTATGAGGTGGCCAAAGTATTGGAATTTCAGCTTCAGCATCAGTCCTTCCAATGAATACCCAAGACTGATCTCCTTTAGAATGGACTGGCTGGATCTCCTTGCAGTCCAAGGGACTCTCAAGAGTCTTCTCCAACACCACAGTTCAAAAGCATCAATTCTTCAGTGCTAGCTTTCTTCACAGTCCAATTGACACATCCATTCATGACCACAGGAAAAACCATAGCCTTGACTAGACAGACCTTTGTTGGGAAAGTAATATCTCTGCTTTTTAATATGCTATCTAGGTTGGTCATAACTTTCCTTCTAAGGAGTAAGCGTCTTTTAATTTCATGGCTGCAGTCACCATCTGCAGTGATTTGGGAGCCCCCCAAAATAAAGTCTGACACTGTTTCCACTGTTTCCCCATCTATTTTTACCATGAGGTGATGGGACCGGATGCCATGATCTTAGTTTTCTGAATGTTTATGAGTTTAGTTAATTGTAAATTCCAAGCTTCTCAGTCATCATTTTGTAGAGTTTATACAGAGCTTACTTCCTACACAGACCTTTTCATTCACAATTTCAGACCTACCATGCTGTGATTATATACAAACCAGCATTCTGTCTTGATTTTCAGAAGTAGAAGAAACTTGCTGAGTAGCACGAAACCCTAGTGATCAAATGATCATACACAAGAATGGATTAGAAAGCTTCAGTGGAAGTCTGGTAGTTGATTATGTTTTAGAGATAATGACCTTTCTATGTAATGACCGCATCAAATACAATGAGTGTTCTTTGCAGATCAGTCATGGACACCCTGACATGTCTTGTGGCTGCCTATACAAGTAATCTTTGCAAGGTACAGGTGGAACAGCTAGCGGGATATTTCCATTAGCTCTCCCACGACTATTAAATGCACTCTCTGGTGGCTTTTGGGATTTGTAAATGATTAGTTGATAATAATTTCATTTAAAAAAATTCTCATGAAGAAATATCCCCAAATTAGTCATATCTTTTGGTGGTAGTATCTAGCATTCAGCCTACAAAGTCATCCGAAATAGAGTAGAACAGGAAGATTTTGTTTCTTTGGATCAGTCAGTGGACAGACCCCACAGTGATATCAAGTGCCCCCTGCCCTCAACTATTTCTTGGCTCTTAAGTTCAACTGATTATCCACCTCTACACCTCTGCCCCCAGATACCTAGAGGGAAAGATCCCTTTCTTCAGACTCTTCCCAGATTTTCAGTTTGCGTTGAGTTTATACCACAAAAGAAAATGCAAGTTATCTTTTAACTTTTTGATTGAGAAGTAATCAAAGAAATAACACTCTACCCACTCCAATATTCTTGGCTGGAAAATTCCATGGACAGCCTGGCAAGATCACAAAGAGTTGGACTAATATGTGAGAGACTAACACATTCACATTCAATGACATTAAGACATTATTTACTTTAGATTTATGACAGTGATTTTATTGACAGATTTTTAAATTAAATAATCAAATAATGAAATATATAATTAAGTAAATGTGATACTTAGAATAAACATTAAAGATGTTTGTACAAGTGGTTCCATTAACTCTTTTAAATTACAGTTTGGAGGGCACAAATACATTCTTGGTGATAAATAGAGATGCTGCTTTTATGGTATTTTGGAGAAATCTCATTCTTTCATAAAACTTTGATGATATTTAGCTTTTCTCTTTTTGATTATAGAAAAGATTCTTTGATATTCCTTTTTTGCTCTCAATAAATCTCTGACAAATTGCCTGACATTGACCATTTTCACTGTCCCTTAGACTTATTCTTTTCTTGTTATTTCCAAGTGTTCATTGACAGTTTTAATATGTCATGTATTTAATGTTTTCCACAAAATAATAAAAATTGACAAATGTACAGTTAATACTCACTTCAGTATTCTAGTAATACCTATATAAACTTGTCCCAGCCATATCCTGCCTAGGAAGTAGCTTTTCTGTTCGTTTATAACTTGTTCCTTTGGCAGTAATATTTGCTTTCTCTGAGTTCTTTAAGAGTCAGTTTCTCATCACTTGTTCTTGCAGAGAGAAGAGGTAGAAAGATGATGGCAGTGATGATGATAATGCTGGTGATGGTGTTGATGGTGATGACAGTGTTAATAGTGATGATGGTGGTGATTGTGGTGATGGTGGTGGTGATGGTGATGGTATTGATAGTGATGATGGTGGTGATGATGGTGATGGTGATGACAGTGTAATAGTGATGATGGTGATGGTGATTGTGGTGATGATGGTGGTGATGATGATGATGTTGATAGTAATGATGATGATGGTGGTAATGATGAAGGAGAAAAAATTGTAAGAATTCTTATGTGCTAGACACTCTTCATATTATATATATGAACTCAGCTAGACCTCACAGTGACCCTATAACTAGGTGCTCTTGTCATCTCCATCTTTTTTCAGAGAAGGAAAACTGAGGCATAAAGAGATGAAGTAACTTGCTTGAGGTTGCATAGTTGCATTAAGCAAGGAAGAGACTGAGTGTGTAGTCTTCTCAAAGTACCCTCTCTATAATTGGAAGGCCATCACTGTATTAAAATCTTCGTGAGATACAAATATGGCAAAATCTGTTGGCTTTTAAAGTGGAATCTATTTTTAAAAATACAGTATTACTGTTTTGTGCCAACGTTGCCATATATTGTTACTTATATGGTCACATTCCACAGATTAGAATATACCTCACTTAATTTTATATCTTAAAAAAAATCAATATCTGTTTTTAAAGTTTACTGTGGTGTTAAATTCCCACAAAGATGGAAAGTAGTGAAGCAAGTAAAGTGTTTATTGCATGCATGTCCCTTCAGTCGTGTCCAACTCTTTGTGACCCCTGTGGACCGTAGTCCGCTAGGCTCCTTTGTCCATGGGATTTTCCAGGCAAGAATGCTGGAGTGGGTTGCCATTTCCTTCTCCAGGGGATCTTCCTTACCCAGGGATCAAACCTGTGTCTCGTATGTCTCCTGCATTGGCAGATGGGTTCTTTATCACTAGTGCCACCTGGGAAGCCCAGGCTTTAAATATGGAAATTTAGAGAAGTGAATATAACTGCTATTCTGAGAACTACAAAAGAAGCCACGAAAGAACACCTTTGATCAGAAAAATAAGCACAATTTTATTTGTCCTAGAAAAAACAATGAAATTTTTCTAAATGGTTCCTGAGATTGAAAACTGATTATTTGATTCTTAGAGAGTTTGATGTTTGTCAAGAATTATCATATCTTTTTACAGGAAAATGAACCAGCTTCTAATGAGAGATTTGTATTTAAGTACGTTATTCAGTTTCTAATTACCCATTTTCTGGTAAGGCAGGGTAATAGTTTGCATAAAACCTAGTGAAAGAAAATGTTGCTTGACAAATGTGAAGGCAATCAGAAGTATCTCTTGTATTTTCTTAGTATTCCAGAAAAAAAAAAAAAGACATTTTGTTCTGCAGCATATTTTGGAATGGATTAAATGCATTCTGTGACAAAGATGCAAACATGCTTAGAAATTCATTGATTTGTGTATGCATTTATTCACAAGGAATGCCTGCACTGTGTCAGGCACAGTATTTGGCTTCGGGAACACAGAGATAAAGGATATTAGTCTTTTCTCGAATTCAGTAAAGGAACCATAAAGAGAAGATTACATGACAAGGTAATTAGTACCTTAATAAAACTAAGTGCTAAAAGAGTGCTAAAAGTTAGCTACCTAATCGAGGCTTGGGGTCTTGGAAAACTTTCTCTAGCAGATGCTATGAGTTGAGTCCTGAAAAATTAGTAGAAATTAACAGGGCAATAGGGATGTTCACTTCAGACACAAAGCTAGCATGTACAATGGCTTGGAGGCATGAGTGTGTGTGGACTACTTGAGCAACATCAGGTAATTGGCCTGAGCAAAAGCAGAGAGTGCTGGTGATAATAGCAAAAAGATGCTGGAGAAGTAGACAGGGGTTATATCATGAAAGGTGTTGAATATCCAGATTGGTTGGACAAGCTAAGGACAAACCATTAAAGAATTCCTCCTTGATAGGGAGTGATATGGTCACACTGGGACTTGGGACAGTGACCTGGGGAGCCTTGAGGAAGATGGACTGGAAACTGAGAAATCAGTTTGGATGTTGTTGCTATGATACAGAGGAGGATTTATGATGATCTGAAATAAAACTGTGGCATTGAGGATATACATTAGTTCAGTTCAGTTCAGTTCAGTCACTCAGTCGTGTCTGACTCTTTGAGACCCCATGAATCGCAACACGCCGGCCTCCCTGTCCATCACCAGCTCCCAGAGTTCACCGAGACTCAACGTCCGTCGAGTCAGTGATGCCATCCAGCCATCTCATCCTCTGTCATCCCCTTCTCCTCCTGCCCCCAATGCCTCCCAGCATCAGTCTTTTCCAATGAGTCAACTCTTCGCATGAGGTGGCCAAAGTACTGGAGTTTCAGCTTTAGCATCATTCCTTCCAAAGAAATCCCAGGGCTGATCGGGTTCAGAATGGACTGGTTGGATCTCCTTGCAGTCCAAGGGACTCTCAAGAGTCTTCTCCAACACCACAGTTCAAAAGCATCAATTCTTTGGCACTCAGCCTTCTTCACAGTCCAACTCTATTAGTTAGGGTGTGCTAATTGCTCTAATGAACTACTCCAAATCTTTATTAATACAATAATATAACCTTTCCCATCCAAATATAATTTGAGGTCATTTGAGGAAGGGGAAGGGATCAGTTCCATGCTGTCATTTATGAACCTAAACTTCTCCACAGTGGTTCCACTGTTTTCCTAAAGCCATAGAGTCTTTGACTATGTCTACTTTATTCTGTTTTACTGACAAAAGAAAGACTAGGGCAGCAAATATTGAGTATTAGGGAGAGATTTGAGGGTCCTTGCTAAAGTGTCATATAGCAGTTCTGTCCAGAACACATTCTGTGGCTCTACCCAGCCACAAGGGATTCTGGGATGTAGTCCTTCTGTGTGCTCTGGAGCTTGGTGAGCATTATTCTGTCGCTTTAGCCATGTCTGACTCTTTGCGACCCCATGATTGCAGCACACCAGACTTACCTGTCCTTCACTATCTCTTAGAGTTTGCTTAAACTAATGTCAATTGAGCCAGTGATGCCATCTAACCCTCTCATCCTCTGCTGCCCTCTTTTCCTTTTGCCTTCAATCTTCCCCAGCATCAGGGCCTTTTCCAGTGAGTTGGTTCTTCACATCAGGTAGTCAAAATATTAGAGCTTCAGCTTCAGTGTCAGTCCTTCCAGTGAATATTCAGGGTTGATTTCCATTGGATTGACTGGTTTGATCTCCTTGCTGTCCAAGTTCTCAAGAGTCTTTGATAGCACCACAGTTCGAATGCATCAATTCTTTGGCACAGCCTTCTTTATGGTCCATCTCTCATATCTGTACATGGCTACTGGAAAAACCATAGCTTTGACTATACCTATATATATGCCTAAGTATGTAAGTAATGGGTGAGCACATACCCATATTCAGCTATTTTTAATCTATAAAATGTCCATTACATGTGGCTCAATCTGTATGTAATAGAGACAAGAAAGTAGACTCAAAGGATGTTATAAAAAGGAAAATAGTGGCCAACTGGGTACAGAAGCTTCGAGAAGGGGAAGAATGTATGTTTTATGGCTGGGTTGAGTCATTGATAATTGGTTGTACAATTTGTTCACATGAGTAACATGGTCATTGCAAAAGATAATGAAGGGAAGATGCTGAGTTTGAGATGCTTCCTGTAGATCTCCACAGGACATGCTGTCTCATTTTCTTCAGACCTCTGCTAAAATGTCACTAAATAAAATAGCACGCCACCCTCTCTTCCCCTATGATCATCCTTTATTTTCTTTATGGAACTCCCCACATAGTGTTCATTTTTTTGCTTATTAGTTGTCTCTTCTGACTCAAATACAGGCTCCTAGATAGCAAAAATTACTTTGTTTATATTCACCACTCTCTCCCGTATTGCAAAGAACAATGCCTGGCACGTGACAGGTACTCAAAAAATAAATGTTGAGTGTGTAAATGAATCAAAATGGAAGTTGCCAGCAGTCTATTGGCTGTAGTAAAAAATCCACTAGATACATTTCAAGTATTAACTCATGTAATAAAACATCCCTATAAGCTAGATACAACTAGTATCTCTGTTTCACAGATGAAGAAGCTGTAGTAGATACAGCTTAAGAGACTTGGCCAAGTTCACAGTGCTAGATATGAGATTCAGATGTAGGTGTTAGGGTTTCAGAGTTTACACTCTTAACCTTTATGCTTTTCTGACACTTAATTTTGAAATGTTTGAGACTGGACTGGAGCCTGAGATTAGGAAGTTAACAGTGCGTGTGTGCTCAATTGTATCCAACTTTGTGTGACCCTTTGGACTGCAGCTCGCCAGGCTCCTCTGTCCATGGGATTTTCCAGGCAAGAATACTGAAGTGGGTTGCCATTTCCTCTTTCAAGGGATGAAGTCATCAGATGAATTTAAATGTGAGTAGAGGTCAACTATGCATTGAAATTTTTTTCAGATTGACCTAGAACTCCTACCCTGAATTTGCCAGAGTTCATTGCTCACTCCATTATTTTGGGAATTTCCATAAGCTTAAATTTACAAGACCATTGTTTATTGCAATTACCTATTTCCTTTAGTTACTTTCAGTTTACTTGTCTCCTCATAGGATTTCCTGTGACTGTTCCTCTCTTTCTGCTTCACATCAGTGTAGACATGGATGAAAGCTTTCTTTCCCTAGGTTTTCCAGAATAACTGTTCCCAAAGGCATTATGCAATGTAGCAAAATTTATAGAAGGTTAGAGGTAAGAGAGCAGAAACACTGAAAAACTCTCAAGCAAAGAATATAAAGAGGAAACATCTGACATTTCTGTTTGTAAAAGTACTTGAAGGACAATTCTTCTTCTCAATACCTGTCACTGAGAAGGTCCCACTGGGTATATTACAGCTACTCACTAGCCTCTCAGGGTGTTGTTACTGTTTATTCCTTTCTTAAATTCTCCCTTCATCTAACCCTTTGGCTCTCTCCCCTTCCCCCAAATTCCCCTTAATTATGTGTGAGGAGAGGTTAGTTACTTATTTTCCTTTCTGTTTCCAGGACCTATTCTTAAAATATAACCTTAACACCCCAAAGCACCCTCTAAACTTGTTGTTCAGTTGCTAAGTCATGTCCAACTCTTTGTGACCCCATGAACTGCAGCACGCCAAGCTTCCCTGTCCTTCACTATCTCCCTGAGTTTGCACAAACTCCTGGGCCCATTGAGTCGGTGATGCCATCCAACCATCTAATCCTCTGTTGTCCCTTTCTCCTTCTGCCCTAATCTTTCCCAGTATCAGGGTCTTTTCTAGTGAGTCAGCTCTTTGCATCAGGTGGCCAGAGCTTCAGCTTCAGCATCAGTCCTTCCAATGATATTCAGGGTTGATGTTCTTTAGGATTGACTAGTTTGATCTCCTTATTGTCTAAGCGACTCTCAAGAGTCCTCTCTAGCACCACTTAAACAAAGGGAATTATGTTTCCAAAAGAGACTCTGGTATCTGTTGTTAAGATGGTATTTTCCACCCTATTACAATCCTAGTTTGGGAAATGAAAGTGAATGAATATTCCCAGAGAGTATGAGTGACTTGAGATAAGAAGAAATCTTATGGATGGAAGGAAAGAGATCAGGAAGCAGCTAGAGAAAGATACTTTTGAGAAAATTTTTGTTTGTTTTTAGTTGGTTTTCTGTGAGGAAGATTTGGTCAAGAGCTCATGTGGGTGAAATGGGCCAGTGGGAGGAAATGGATGAAGAAAAGGGCAATAAAGAGGGTAACATGGACCAAATCCATGAGAATGTGAGAAGGAGCATATGCTAGAACATAGGAATGAATTCCATACAGTGAAGGAAGGATCTGTATTCCCATCAGGGAAAAGCTACACAGTGTAATTGAAAGAGTGTTAAATCAAGAGTCAGACTGAGCTGAGCTGAAATCTGGAGCCTATTGTATACATTCCATCTATGAAACTTCGCTGGAATACTTAACCATTCACTCCTTAGTTTCCTCCACAGCAGGAAACAGGCAATGCCCTTTACATAGAGTTGCTACAAGGCTTAAGTAGGATAACATGTGTTAAACAAGCATCTTATGATAGAATTTATTATTGCTATAACTTGATTATAGGTCTTCCTGTTTCTTATCTGAGACTATCACTAACGTCATAAAAAAGAGATCATATCTACTATATTTGTTCTTTCATCTGCCTCAAAAGGATTGTGTTCCATGGTTTCATGGTCATTCAGAATTTTGAATAAGTTTTGAGGGTTGAGCTGTTATCATCGGGTCAGACCTGGTCTGCATGACATTCCTTAGCCATTACTTTTTATTTTTAGTTAGAAATCCTTTTAGATTGGAAATGTGCATTCCATTTTCAGATCCACTCCCTCTTGTCTGATTCTTTGTCCCTTTCCATATTTTCCTAATTAGCTTGGCTCTGGACATGTGAGTTTTCAACCCATGATCTAGATTGATTTCTACTAACATAGCTAATGCTGCCGAAAATGGGTGTGTTGTTGAATCTCTAGGGAGCATTTTCTATCTTCACTTCACGTGATCTCTCCTCAAATCTACCACTGTTGTCGTTTCTCTTCTGTTATTGATCCCATTCCTGGTGTCCCCTTACCTCACTGCCCATCATACTTTTTGTTGTAATTTCTACCCACATTGTCCACCATTTAAATGCTATGATTTGTCAGTATTTTCTGGGGTTGGCGCATTGTTCTTCTGGGTGATCCTGTGCCCAGATTTCAACAGGTTCAAAACTGGGTAATAATCTTTCCCCTCAGACAACCTTCTCCTCTTGTGTTACACATCATTATAAGAGCCACAAGAACCGAAACCACCGACACACCTTAGAGGGACAGAAGGCTAACAACTGGTGCAGAATTCACACTGAATCAGCGTGGACACTGCACCATAGACTCACCGCTGCTCGCCAGCAACCAGCACTTTTCAGTGTTCCCTTCAGTCAGCAAGGGCAGCTTCTCCTTCCTCTCCTGTAGCTCTGGGGGTAGCACCCCCATCATCTTCCCCACAGAGTGATGAGTGCTAATCAGTCTCCATTTTTCCTTATGAGTAAAGTCTCAACCTTGATTGGCAGTGAAGAGGAACTAAAAAGCTTCTTGATAAGAGTAAAAGAGGAGGATGAAAAAGCCGGCTTAAAACTCAACTGAAAAAAAAAAAAAAAACTAAGAGTGTGGCAGCTAGTCTTGTCACTTCATGGCAAAATGGAAGGGTAAAAAGTGGAAACAGGGACAGACTTTATTTTCTTGGGCTCCAAATCACTGCAGACAGGGACTATAGCTATGAGATTAAAAGCTGCTTGCTCTTAGAAAAGCTATGACCAAACTAGACAGCATATTAAAAAGCAGAGACATCACTTTCCTGACAAAGGCTGGTATAGTCAAAGCTATGGTTTTTCCATTAGTCATATACAGATGTGAGAGTTGGACCATAAGGAAGCCTAAGCACCAGAGAATTGATGCTTTTGAAGTGTGGTGCTGAAGAAGATTCTTGAGAGTCCCTTGGACTGCAAGGAGATCAAGCCAGTTAATCCTAAAGAAAATCAATTCTGAATATTCATTGGAAGGACTGATGCTAAAGCTGAAGCTCCAATACTTTGGCCACCTAATGGGAAGAGCTAACTCGTTGGAAAGATTGGAAAGATGCTTGGAAAGATTGAGAGCAGAGGGAGAAGGGGACAACAGAGGATGAGATGGTTGAATGGCATCACTGACTCAATGGACATGAATTTGGGCAAACTTCAAGAGATAGTGAAGGACAGGGAAGCCTGGAGTGCTGCAGTCCATAGGGTCACACAGAGTCGGCCACAACTGAAGTGACTTAGCATGCACACATGTGCACCACTCTAGCTTCAACTCTAGCTACTTCCAAGGTGCTAAAACTCCATCATATTCAATTGTTTGCACTTCCCAGAACCCCCTCTCTCCCTCTGTTCCTTTGCCAATGCTTCTTTCTCAGGCAGAAATGCTCTTTTTTTTTTTTTCAACTTCATATACATAGCTAACTTCTGCTCACTCTTCAAAATTCAGTTCAAATATATCCATCTCTTAAAGGCCTGTCCTAAATTTCTCTCTAAGAGGAACATCCTCTAGCAACATCCTCAGTTTAGGTTTGAAAGCTTCACCCTGCAAATATTTTTAAAGTTTGTCTTCTTAGGACATATTTTAATATGTACTGTGTATGAAGAGAATAGCTTCTTATGATGGATTGTTTACCATCTGGTAAAATATTTCTTGTGGAAGAGGCACCCCTGTAGGTTGAGAAGGTCCAGAGGAGGAAGGTATTATAAATTAACAGAAAAATCAGTGTTCATTGACAGAGAAAAAGAAGCAACAGCTGGTAAACAGCTGCACAGAGATAGAAAAATGACAGCAACTATGAACATGGTAATTATCCAAAATATTAAGAAAACAAGTAAATAACACAAGATCTCTTCAAGAAAATTAAAGATACCAAGGGAACATCTCCTGCAAAGATGGGCACAATAAAGGACAGAAATGGTAGGGACCTAACAGAAGCAGAAGATATTAAGAAGAAGTTGCAAGAATACACAGAAGTACTATACAGAAAAGATCTTCACGACCCAGATAATCACAATGGTGTGATCACTCACGAGGAGCCAGACATCCTGGAATGTAAAGTCAAGTGGGCCTTAGGAAGCATCACTACAAACAAAGCTAGTGGAGGTGATGGAATTCCAGTTAGCTATTTCAAATCCTGAAAGATGATGCTGTGAAAGTGCTTCACTCAGTATGCCAGCAAATTTGGAAAACTCAGCAGTGGCCATAGGACTAGAAAAGGTCAGTTTTCATTCCAATCCTAAAGAAAGGCAATACCAAAAAAATGCTCAAACTACCACACAATAGCACTCATCTCAGTTCAGTTCAGTCATTCAGTCATGTCCAACTCTTCACGACCCCATGAATTTCAGCATGCCAGGCCTTCCTGTCCATCACCAACTCCCAGAGTTCACTCAAATTCACATCCATCAAGTTGATGTTGCCATCCAGCCATCTCATCCTCTGTCGTCCACTTTTCTTTCTGCCCCCAATCCCTCCCAGCATCAGAGTCTTTTCCAATGAGTCAACTCTTTGCATGAGGTGGCCAAAGTACTGTAGTTTCAGCTTTACCATCATTCCTTCCAAAGAACACCCAGGGCTGATCTCTTTTAGAATGGACTGGTTGGATATCCTTGCAGTCCAAGGGACTCTCAAGAGTCTTCTCCAACACCACAGTTCAAAAGCATCAATTCTTAGGCACTCAGCTTTCTTCACAGTCCAACTCTCACATCCATACATGACCACTGGAAAAACTATAGCCTTGACTAGACGGACCTTTGTTGGCAAAGTAATGTCTCTGCTTTTCAATATGCTATCTAGGTTGGCACTCATCTCACACGCTAGTATATTAATGCTTAAAATTCTCCAAGCCAGGCTTCAGCAATATGTGAACCGTGAACTTCCAGATGTTCAAGCTGGTTTTAGAAAAGGCAGAGGACCCAGAGATCAAATTGCCAACATCCGCTGGATCATGGAAAAAGCAAAAGAGTTCCAGAAAAACATCTATTTCTGCTTTATTGACTATGCCAAAGCCTTTGACTGTGTGGATCACAACAAACTGTGGAAAATTCTGAAAGAGATGGGAATACCAGACCACCTGACCTGCCTCTTGAGAAACCTGTATGCAGGTCAGGAAGCAACAGTTAGAACTGGACATAGAACAACAGACTGGTTCCAAATAGGAAAAGGAGTACGTCAAGGCTGTATATTGTCACCCTGCTTATTTAACTTCTATGCAGAGTACATCATGAGAAACGCTGGGCTAGAAGAAGCACAAGCTGGAATCAAGATTGCCAGGAAAAATATCTATAACCTCAGATATACAGATGACACCACCCTTATGGCAGAAAGTGAAGAAGAACTGAAGAGCCTCTTGATGAAAGTGAAAGAGGAGAGTGAAAAAGTTGGCTTAAAGTTCAACATTCAGAAAACGAAGATCATGGCATCTGGCCCCATCACTTCATGGCAAATAGATGGGGAAACACTGGAAACTGTGGCTGACTATATTATTTTGGGCTCCAAAATCACTGCAGATGGTGACTGCAGCCATGAAATTAAAAGACGCTTACTTCTTGGAAGAAAAGTTATGAGCAACCTAGATAGCATATTCAAAAGCAGAGACATTACTTTGCCAACTAAAGTCCGTCTAGTCAAGGCTGTGGTTTTTCCAGTGGTCATGGATGTGAGATTTGGACTGTGGAGAAAGCTGAGGACCAAAGAATTGATGCTTTTGAACTGTGGTATCGGAGAAGATTCTTGAGAGTCCCTTGGACTGCAAGGAGATCCAATCAGTCCATTCTGAAGGAGATCAGCCCTTGGTGTTCTTTGCAAGGAATGATGCTAAAGCTGAAACTCCAGTACTTTGGCCACCTGATGCAAAGAACTGACTCATTTGAAAAGACCTTATGCTGGGAAAGATTGAGGGCAGGAAGAGAAGGGGATGACAGAGGAAGAGATGGTTGGTTGGCATCACCAACTCAATGGACATGAGTTTGAGTAAGCTCCAGGAGTTGCTGATGGACAGGGAGGCCTGGGGTGCTGCAGTCTATGGAGTCACAAAATAATTGGACACGACTTAGCAACTGAAGAACAACACTGCTTATAATGGACATAACACTATTTGTTCTGCCCATTCCCTGACTGATGGACACCTAGGTTGTTTCTGATTTTCTGCATACTTCAGGAAACATTAATGAGTATTAATTTGGTGCCATGTGTCCGGTAGCTTTCTTAGTGCTATGGATTTATCAGTAAACAAAATCAAGTCCTTTTTGTATACATTCAAGAGGATACAAACAATAAAGAAATATCAAAATGTCATGTAGTGATATCATGTGGCTTGCTGGGCTACAATCCATGACATTGCAAAGAGTCAGACACAACTTGGTGACTGAGCATGAATGCACATGTTCTGGACTTTGGCCTCCCCATAAATAATGTAGTGGTTGTTTTAATTTGAATATCCCACTGCAAGGAGATCCTAAAGGAGCTCAGACCTAGGTATTCATTGGAAGGACTGATGTTGAAGCTGAAACTCCAATACTTTGGCCACCTGATGACAAAAGCTGACTCATTTGAAAAGACCCTGATGCTGGGAAAGATTGAGGGCAGGAGGAGAAGGGGATGACAGAGGATGAATGGCTGGATGGCATCACCGACTCAGTGGACATGAGTTTGGGTAAACTCCAGGAGTTGGTGATGGACAGGGAGGCCTGGCATGCTGAGGTTCATGGGGTCGCAAAGAGTTGGACATGACTGAGCGACTGAACTGAACTGAATAATGTATGATGTGGAATGTCTTTTCATGTGCTCATTTGCCATCTGGTGAATTGTCAAAGTCTTTGGCCTATTTTTTAATTGACTTGTTTTCTTCTTGTTGTATTTTAAGAGTTCTTTGTTTATTTTAGATAATAGCTCTTTGTCAGCTGTCTCTTTTGCATATATTTTCTTCCAAGCCATAGCTTGTCTTCTCATTCTCCTCACATTGTCTTTCACAGAGCAGAAGTTCTTAATTTTTATGAAGTTCAGCTTATCAATTATTTCTTTCATGGATTGTGCCTTTGGTGTTTGGCAAAACCAATACAGTATTGTAAAGTAAAATAAAGTAAAAATAAAAATAAAAAAATGACAACCAAAAATACAAAAATAAAAAAAAAGTCATTGCCATACCTATCATCTAGATTTTCTGTTCTATTATCTTCTAGAAGTTTTATAGATTTTCATTTTACATTTAGACTTATGTTGCATTTCGAGTTAATTTTTGTGAAAGTGTAAAGTTCGTGTCTAGATTCCTTTTTTTTTGGCATGTAAATGTCCACTTGCTTCAGCACCATTTGTTAAAAAGACTGTCTCTGCTCCACTACCTTTGTTCCTTTGTCAAAGACCTACTGTATTTTTGTGTCTCTTTCTGGGTTCTGTTACATTGATCTATTTATTCTTTTGCCAATTCCACACTATCTTGATTCCTATAGCTTTATAATAAGACTTGAAGTCAGATAGTGTCAGTCCTCCAATTTCATTCTTTTCTTTCCATATTGTATTCGCTATTCTCAGGCTTTTGCTTTTCCATATAAGCTTTAGAAATGATTTGTTGATAGCCACAAGAGAACTTGCTGGACTTTTGATTTGAGTTGTATTGAATCTATAAATCAAGTTGGGAAGAACTGACGTCTTGAGAATACTGAGTCTTCTTATTTGTGAACATGTAGTGTCTCTCCATTTACTTAGTTGCTTGATTTTTATTTAGCTCATTAGAGTTTTACAGTTTTCCTCACATAGATTTTGTACATATTTTGATAGGTTTCTGGTCAAGTATTTATTTTGTGCTTGCTAGTATAAATTGTATTGTGTTTTTTATTTCAAATTCCACTTGTTATTACTGGTGCATAGGAAAGCAATCCTGCAACCTTGCTATAATCACTTATTAGTCCCACCAGCTTCTGTTCTTTTAGATTTTCTATGTGTGTCATCTTCAAAGACAGTTTTGCTTATTTCTTCCACATCTGTGTACTTTTTACTTACTTTTCATATCTAATTGTATTAGCAGTGACTTCCAGGATGATGTTGAAAAGTAGTGGTGAGATCCTTGCTGCTAAGTCGCTTCAGTCATGTCCGACTCTGTGCGACCCCAGAGACAGCAGCCCACCAGGCTCCCCTGTCCCTGGGATTCTCCAGGCAAGAACACTAGAGTAGGTTGCCATTTCCTTCTCCAATGCATGAAAGTGAAAAGTGAAAGTGAAGTTGCTCAGTCTTGTCCAACTCCTAGCAACCTCATGGACTGCAGCCTACCAGGCTCCTCCATCCATGGGATTTTCCAGGCAAGAGTACTGGAGTGGGGTGCCATTGCCTTCATCCTTGACTTGAAGATATCTTTGACTTGTTCCTGATGTTAGTGAGGGAGCTTCCAGTTTCTCACCATAAAGTATGATGTTAGGTGTAAGGTTTTTTGTAGATATTCTTTATCAAGCTGATGAATTTCACCTCTATCCATGAAGTTTAACTATGATTTTTAGAAGTTTATCTAGTCTTTTTTGGTTTAAATAAATAATTTTTCAGTTGGTTCTCTTATATATCCTAATAGGTAATTATGTTACGTGTAAAAGTTGACAAATTTCCTCTTAAAATATGTTTTCTATGGCATCTGGTTCCATCACTTCATGGCAAATAGAAGCAGAAACAATGGCAACAGTGAGAGACTTTATTTTGGGGGGCTCCAGAATCACTGCAAATGGTGACTGCAGCCGTGAAATTAAAAGATACTTGTTCCTTGGAAGAAAAGCTATGACCAACCTAGACAGCATATTAAAAAGCAGATTGCCAGCAAAGGTCCATCTAGTCAAAGGTATGGTTTTTCCAGTAGTCATGTATGGATGTGATAATTGGACTATAAAGAAAGCCGAGTGCTGAAGAGTTGATGCTTTTGAACTGTGGTGTTGGAGAAGACTCTTGAGAGTCCCTTGGACTGCAAGGAGATCCAACCTGTCCATCCTAAAGGAAATCAGTCCTGGGTGTTCATTGGAAGGACTGATGCTGAAGCTGAAACTCCAATACTTTGGCCACCTGATGTGAAGAACTGACTCATTGGGAAAGATCCTGATGCTGGGGAGGATAGAATGTAGGAGAAGGGGATGACAGAGGATGAGATGCTTGGATGGCATCACTGACTTGATGAACATGAGTTTGAGTAAGCTCTGGGAGTTGATATTGGACAGGGAAGCCTGGTGTGTTGTAGTCCATGGTGTTGCAAAGAGTCAGACAAAACTGACCAACTAAACTGACTGAACTGATGTGTATTTTTATTGATGACTTCTCATTTTATTACATTTTTGATCAGATGATCTGGACTGAATGGTGGTAATTATTTTAAAATATTTGTGTATAAATATATATCATACTATATGTTTTCTTTTCTGACATAATATCTGATCATTTTAGAAAGTTTCTGTTCATGTTTAAAATAATAGACAGTTTAAAATTAAAGACTTAATTATGATCGTGACTTTGTGGATATCTATCAGAATCTTAATTAGTTTTGCTATGTGTATTTTGAAACTATCTGGTTAGGTGCATGAAGTTTCTTGACTATTACTTTTTTGGGTGGTATTGTTCTTTGGATTAATATACATTCATTTATGTTTTTAAAATTTATTTTATTGAAGTACAGTTGATTTACAGTGTTGTGTTAATTTTTGCTATACAGCAGAGTGATTCAGTTGCACACATATATATTCTTTACTTCATATTTTTATGATTTAAAAAACTTTGTGGATATCTATCAGAATCTTAATTAGTTTTGCTATGTGTATTTTGAAACTATCTGGTTAGGTGCATGAAGTTTCTTGACTATTACTTTTTTGGGTGGTATTGTTCTTTGGATTAATATACATTCATTTATGTTTTTAAAATTTATTTTATTGAAGTACAGTTGATTTACAGTGTTGTGTTAATTTTTGCTATACAGCAGAGTGATTCAGTTGCACACATATATATTCTTTACTTCATATTTTTATGATTTAAAACCTTAGATTCTAATTTTACCAAAATGTGTACACAGTTTTCAAGATCAAATGATATGACAAAGCTTCATACAGGAAGCAGCAGTCTCCTGTCATATACTCCCTCAAGAAATGCTCCAAAGCCTTCAGCCTCTCTAGCTGATTTTTCTCTTCTCACATTTTAAAGCCACATGATTAATTGTAATTTAAATTTTTTTCATTTATCTATTGATTTCTTACAGAAAATTAAGACTTTTCTCTCTTAAAGTGCTCCTCACAGCACTGCTACCCCCCATACAGTTACACTTTCCTCATCTCTCAATCCAGATATATCACAAGCAAATCAATGGTCAGTGCTTACCTTAGAGTCTAAGTCCTGTTCGCATCTGAGACCAAAAAAATATATATATATATATTACAAATATTTAATATTCAGTTCAACGTTTAATGATACTTCCCTGATAGCTCAGTTGATATAGAATCCGCCTACAATGCAGGAGACCCCAGTTCGATTCCTGGGTCAGGAAGATCCGCTGCAGAAGGGATAGGCTACACTCCAGCATTCTTGGGTTTCCCTTGTGGCTCATCTGGTAAAGAATCTGCCTACAATGTTCTAGACCAGGGCTTGATCCCTGGGTTGGGAAGATCCCCTGGAGAAGGGAGAGACTACCCACTCCAGTTGGAGAAGGAAATGGCAACCCACTCCAGTACTCTTGCCTGGAAAATCACATGGACGGAGGAACCAGGGTGGCTGCAGTCCGTGGGGTTGCACAGAGTCGGACACGACTGAAGTGACTTAGCAGTAGTAGCAGTAGCAACCCATTCCAGTATTCTAGCCTGGAGAATTCCATGGACTGTATAGTCAATGGGGTCACAAAGTGTCTGACATGACTGACTGACTTTCACTTTCAACTTTTTAAATATTTCCCCAAAGTGAATAAAGACTTTTGATGCAATAGTCACTAATTCATCTCCAGAGTCTCATTAGAGCTGCAAATCTTCTTTCATTACTGCCAGCATGTAATCCATCAGGGGCTCTTTTTTGTTGTTGAGACATCCTTTTAGGAACTTTTTCTCTCACTAGAATCTGATTGATGGCTTTCTCAGCCTGCTGTGTAAGCTGACTTTCTGGGGCTTTCCTTTACCAGAGTCCATCTGTTGTTATGTATGTTAATTACCAGTAGTTCTTTCTTACTACCTAAATGTTCTCTTTCATTTTATAGCATCCCAATCTTAGTTCATGAGTGTGATAATTATTACCATTTCTAAACAAATTGTAGACATTCAAGAGTCTTCTGATCTTGGCCTTTTCTGAGTTATTTTTTCTTCCATTCTGTTCTCTAACCCTCATGTTGAAGACTTGCCTTCAGCATCTTCTCATCCTGAGTATGTGTTCTTGTTTGGAGCTCTGTGAGAGACTGGACCTGTTGACAGGAGGGCTTCACTCTCAGTTGAACAAAAAGTGGCAAGGTGGCTTTCTCTTGGGTGACTCTCAGATGTCATAATATATAGGTCTCTCTCTTGACCCATCAGTTCAAGCTTGGTATAAGCCTGGCTACCAATATTGTATGAGCTGTAAAGAAGCCTCAGCTTTCCATAGCCTGGGCCAGCTATCATCTATGCACGCAGTNGTGGCAAGGTGGCTTTCTCTTGGGTGACTCTCAGATGTCATAATATATAGGTCTCTCTCTTGACCCATCAGTTCAAGCTTGGTATAAGCCTGGCTACCAATATTGTATGAGCTGTAAAGAAGCCTCAGCTTTCCATAGCCTGGGCCAGCTATCATCTATGCACACAGTCACTGCCGTTCCCTAGAGATCGACTCTCTCTCCTCACCACACACAGTGATGATTGGCCAGTGCAGGGTTTTAGGGTTCCGTGCACCTGTGTGTTCCTGCTGCTCCATAATCTGAATAATAACCTTGTTGATTGTTCCAAGACACCTACCTTCTCCATGGTCTCCTGCCTTAAGGCATAGGGCACAGCTAACTTTTACAGCAATGCTTGGCAAATTAGTTTACGTTCTGCTTATTTAATGTAAGCTTTCTGTTCTCAGAAGTATTCCAGATGTAGGAATTCATTGAAGGTTTGCTTTCTTTTTTCATTTTTTTTTTAGAATAAATATAGATTTTTAAAAATATCTTGTCTCTCATTTCTAGAGATTTGCTGTAGGAGAGGAGAGCTGGACCTTTAATCTTCCCTGATTCTATTCAGTTTGCATCTTGACTGGCAACCTGAAGCTGAACATTTTATGAATTTCACTTCCCTCTAATTTTCTGTTTTTGTCCATTTTCGTGTTGCTGGCTTCCCTGGTGGCTTCAGACAGTAAAAAATATATATATATACCTGCAATGCTGGAAACCCAGGTTTGATCCTGGGTCAGAAGGTTCCCCTAGAGAAGGGGATGGCTATCCAATTCAGTATTCTTGCCTGGAGATTCCATGGACAGAAGAGACTGGTGGTCTGTAGTTCTTGGGGTCGCAAAGAGCTGGACATGACTGAGCTACTTTCTTTCTTAAGGTTTCACACTTTCTTTCATGCTTTCTTTCACACTTTCTTTCATAATGTTATCAACATTAACATTTTGTTTGTCATGTTGGCTGAACATATTTTTTGGAGTCATTCCCTCTTTTATTTCAGTTATCTTATTTTTCATGCAATGAAATTTCACATCTCAACATAATTTTGTCACTATTTTTCTTTGGAGAAAGTACTTTGTAAATGATAAGATTTTGATTCTTTTCTTTGGTTTTTCTTGTATTCTTTAATGTGGACTTTAAATATTTATCCTTTTTTAAAAAAATTTTCTTGTCAAGTACAAATATGTTTCCCCTCAAATTTCCAAACTATCAACTATTTATCTTGACATAATAAAGAGAAGGAAATGGCAACCCACTCTAGTATTCTGGCCTGGAGAATCCCATGGACAGAAGAGCCTGGGAAGCCGTAGTTCTTGGGATTGCGAAGAGTCAAACATGACCGAGTGACTAACACTTTATAAATTTCATCAACTTTCTACTACCACATATTAAATTCATTTGTCAAATGTGCTGTATTTTTGTGCTTTGTGTTGTGTTTTTCTATTACATGTCCATCCGTTCCGTTCCGTTCCATTCAGTCGCTCAGTCGTGTCTGACTCTTTGCGACCCCATGAATCACAGCACGCCCGGCCTCCCTGTCCA
>SJXQ01013063.1:0-37712 GCA_006408695.1 Aepyceros melampus
AGGTTGCTCCTCACGCCAACGGCCCTGGCCTCGGGCGTGGGTGGCTCGTCTCAGCTGCGGCTCCTGGCCTCGGGGGCGAGGTGGCTTCTCCCGGCGAGTAGGTAGGAACAAGACAAAGATGCCCAATCTTTTCCTTTTCATTCAACAGTTTTGGAAGTCCTAGCTATGGCAATTAGAGAAGAAAAAGAAATAAAATAATTAATAATCCAAGTTGGAAAAGAAGATAACATGATACTATACATAGAAATTTAAAAAGATGCCACCAGAGAAATACTAGTGCTTGTCAGTCAATTTGGTAAAGTTTCAGGACACAAAATTAATACACAGAAATCTATTGCATTCTTATATACTAACAACATAAGATCAGAAAGAGAAATTGTAGAAACAACCCCATTTGTTATCATATCAAAAAAATAAGATATCTAGGAATAAATCTACCCAAGGAGACGAAAGACTTGTAGTCCCACTACTGGGCATTCAGAGAAAAACATGATTCAAAAGGACACATGCACCACATTGCTTTTTGCAGCACTGTTTATGATAGCCATAATGTGGAAGCAACATAGTACCCATCAACAGGTGAATGAATGAAGAAGATATGGTAGATATATATAATTGAATATTACTGTCTTTATTTTTTAATATAAATTTATTTTAATTGGAAATTACTTTATAATATTGCATTGGTTTTGCCATATATCAACATGTATCCACCACAGGTATACACATGTTCCCCATCCTGAACCCCCCTCCCACCTCCTTCCCCGTACCATCCCTCTGTGTTGTCTCAGTGCACCAGCCCCAAGCATCCAGTATAATATATGACCCAGCAACACCACTGCTGGGCATACACATGGAGAAAACCAGAATTGGAAGAGACATGTGTACCCCAAAGTTCATCGCAGCACTGTTTATAATAAAAAGGACATGGAAGCAACCTAGATGTCCATCAGCAGATGAATGGATAATAAAGCTGTGGTACATATACACAATGAAGTATTACTTACTCAGCTATTAAAAAGAATACATTTGAATCAGTTCTAATGAGGTGGATGAAACTGGACCCTATTATACTCAGTCTTTAAAAAGAATGTGTGTGTGTGTGTGTGTGTGTGTGTGTGAAGTCACTTCAGTCATGTGCAACTTTTTGTGACCCTATGGACCATAAACTCCCAAACTCCTCTGTCCATGGGATTCTCTAGGCAAGAATACTGAAGTCAGTTGTCCTCCAGGGGATCTCCTCAACCCAAAGATGGAACTCACATCTCTTATGTCTCTTGCAAGCTATTAAAAAGAATACATTTGAATCAGTTCTAATGAGGTGGATGAAACTGGACCCTATTATACTCAGTCTTTAAAAAGAATGTGTGTGTGTGTGTGTGTGTGTGTGTGTGAAGTCACTTCAGTCATGTGCAACTTTTTGTGACCCTATGGACCATAAACTCCCAAACTCCTCTGTCCATGGGATTCTCTAGGCAAGAATACTGAAGTCAGTTGTCCTCCAGGGGATCTCCTCAACCCAAAGATGGAACTCACATCTCTTATGTCTCTTGCATTGTAGCTGGGTTCTTTACCACTAGCACCACAAAAATGAAATGATAATTGCAGCAGCATGGTTAGAACTGGAGATTATCATACTAAGCAAAGTAAATCCAATAGAGAAAGACAAATATCACATAATATCACTTATATGCAGGATTTAAAAATGAATGATACAAATAAACTTATTTACAAAATATAAAGAGACTCACAGAGATATGAAAGGAACTTATGGTTAGCAGGGAGAATGACTAGAGGGAGAGATAGTTGAGAGTTTGGGACTGACATGTGCACACCACTATGCTGCTGCTGCTAAGTCGCTTCAGTGGTGTCTGACACTGTGCGACCCCATAGATGGCAGCCCACCAGGCGCCCCCATCCCTGGGATTCTCCAGGCAAGAACACTGGAGTGGGTTGCCATTTCCTTCTCCAATGCATGAAAGTGAAAAGTGAAAGTGTGTTAGTATACTGTATTGGTGTTTTTCTTTCTGGCTTATTTTACTCTGTATAATCGGCTCCAGTTTCATCCATCTCATTAGAATTGAGTCAAATGTATTCTTTTTAATGGCTGAGTAATACTCCATTGTGTATATGTACCACAGCTTTCTTATCCATTCATCTGCTGATAGACGTCTAGGTTGTTTCCATGTCCTGGCTATTATAAACAATGCTGCAATGAACACCGGGATACATGTGTCTCTTTCAGTTCTGGTTTCCTCATTATACAGAGTGAAGTAAGCCAGAAAGAAAAACACCAATACAGTATACTAACACATATATATGGAATTTAGAAACATGGTAATGATAACCCTGTATGCGAGACAGCAAAAGAGACACAGATTAATAGAATGGACTTTTGGACTCTGAGGGAGAGGGAGAGGGTGGGAGGATTTGGGAGAATGGCACTGAAACATGTATGCTATCATGTAAGAAATGAATTGCCAGTCTATGTTCAATACAGGATACAGGATACTTGGGACTGGTGCACGGGGATGATCCAGAGAGTTGATATGGGGTGAGGGGGTGGGGTTCAGGATTGGGAACTCATGTACACCCGAGATGGATTCATGTCAATGTATGGCAAAACAAATACAATATTTTAAAGTAAAATAAAGTAAAAATAAAAAATTAAAAAAAAGTGAAAGTGAAGCCGCTCAGTCGTGTCCAACTCTTAGCAACCCCATAGACTGCAGCCCACCAGGCTCCTTCATCCATGGGATTTTCCAGGCAGGAGTACTGGAGTGGGTTGCCATTGCCTTCTCCACACACCGCTATATTTAAAATAAATACCAACATGGACCTACTGTGTAGCACAAGGAATGCTGCTCTCTATTCTGTAATAACTTGAGAAAAGAATTTGAATAAATGGTAAGTACGTGTGTATTTGTAATTGAATCGCTCTGCTTTACATCTGAAACTAACACAGAATTGTTCATTAACTATGCTCCAGTAGAAAATAAATGTTTAATGAATAAATAGAGTTGTATTAGAGTTGTATATTTTGTGTAATTTAACATTGCATTTTGTAAACATGATGGTACATTGACTAGTCAAACTTTCTATGTTTATTGCTCAAACACTTTCAGAAATCCTAGAAAATTGTATAGACTTAAGCTCTTCCAACAGTGTTTAATGTCTAAACTATGAATAAGACAATGAATTTATTCAGAACTAACTGATTAGGGTAGGATTTCGGTTAAAATTCCATTCTATAAACATATATACATGTCATATATTTTACTCATCTCCTATTTGTTAGAAAATTTTCTCTTTTTAAAAATTACACGTGATTATCTATAATGCATAATCTCTAAGTTTTTCTTCTTACACAACACAAGAAGATGTTGACATTAGAGCTGATCTAAAAATAAGGCAGGGACAATTACTCAGAGATGAGTGTGCGAGTTTATAATTTAGTAATTCAATTATCATGTAAATTGCATCATTACATCTCTTTGCAAACTATCAGTTCTATTTAAATATTTTTTCTTATATTTGTGATTTTCTGAAATTTTAAGGTTATTCTACTAGACAAAAAAAATGAATCTGTTTCATTTTCTACCACATCAAGCCCATCAAAGAACAGATAAGTCACATTTGTATTCTTTTTATTCCTTAGCTTTTTTTCTACACATAAAAAAAAGCCTGTAATATGTCAATTTAATATCATAATGTATAAAATAATTAATAAATAGCATAAAGCAGTATGTAACCTTTCTCAAGATATAGATAAAATTGCAGCAGTGTAATTAGAAAGCATATGGGGTAAAAATAAAATGTTGGGCTGTGGCAATTGGTTTACCTACTCAAATTGAATGATATAAATACATCTACATAACTATTGTGTTTCTGAGTTGAACTTCCTAAATAGGAAGTTCTGATATGAGATATGGTTAATGTTATCTTTACCAATCTAAACTTGTATTTCTTTTAAGTAGTAATTTATTTTTCGGCTGCTATACTAGATTCACAAATAAAAACTGTGCATCCCTATTTTAATATGTATAAAATTAAATGAGGAGCTTACTAAAATGTAGAATCTGATTCAGTGGGTCTGGGGCCCAAGATTCTGCACGTCTAACAAGTTCATAGGTGATACAGCTGCTCCTACTGATGCTCCTGCTGCTCTGGAATCCCAGTTTGTTCCCCAAGGAATTAAAGCATTTTACCAGTGTATTTTGAAGTTATAAAACTACTTTATGTTAGAATTAACTAATGATGACTGTGAAATATGAATAAACATGAAAATATAAACCTGATACCTTAAAAATTCCTATATCATTACAAAATTTTGTGAATTAATAAATGTCTGTGGTATATATACAATGGTAATATGTTTTCATTCTATATATATATATATATCTCCTAAGCTTTACTAAGTTGAGAAATTATCAGAGAATAGTTATGATTGGGTACACTACTTTCATGTGATTTCATTGCTGTGATAGATGTTGATAAGCCATTTTTAAATGAACAGTCACAGAGGATTAACTTCTTAGAAATAAGAGGACTTTAGATACTGATATATTTGATCAAGAGGAAGTTGAATGGTAGAAAAGTTTAATGATTTAACCTAATTATACAGCAAAGCCAGAGTTTCAATGTATATTTCTTGACTAGTCAGATGATGTTCTTTTCTTTCTTTCTTTCTTTCTTTTTTTTTGGTATTGCAGTACATAGGTAAAAACATGAGAAGCCCAGTCTGGCACTGTCAACTAATTTTCCAAATAGTAAGTCTTCCTCTGACCTAGAAATAAACTAACAGGGACAACACATGAACCCATTAAGAAAACTTCTCTGTATAAAAATATGTAGGGAAAGTCAGATGAGAATCATGATCAGTAGTGGAAGCACAGTTAAAGTAACATATCCATAAAAGTTGGCTGTGTGGAAATGTCCAGAATACAACATTTTCCAAGGAAGAAAAGCAAAACTCAAATTCATGACCAGTGATCAAATTTGAGTGGAGGCATTTCTCTTGAGAAAAAGGATTTATTTTTTATGAAAATAACCATCTGCTTTGCTAGAATTTTTGCTAAATAAGCAATATTCTGAATATTTATTTAATTTTGGGGGTACACAAATGTTGGAGAGGAAAATCTTAATGGGTAATTAGTAGTGTTGGTCAAGAGCTGACTAATATAATTACTGAACACTCCAGAATAAAGTCTCTTGATCTAAAGAGCTCAGGGCCGGTCATTAGAATATTTTAATCTGTTCTGTGGCAGAAAGTGGGGAGGAACTGAAGAGCGCTTGATGAAGGTGAAAGAGGAAAATAAAAAAACTGGCTTAAAACTCAACATTCAAAAGACTAGGATCATGGCATCAGGTTCCATCACTTCATGGCAAATATATGGGAAAACAATAGAAACAGTGACAGACTTTATTTTCTTGGGCTCCAAAATCACTATAGATAGTGACTTCAGCCATGAAATTAAAAGACTCTTTCTCCTTGGATGAAAAACTATGACAAACCTAGACAACTTATTAAAAAGCAGACATTACTTTGCCAACAAAGGTCTGTACAATCAAAGCTATGGCTTTTCCAGTAGTCATGTATGGATGTGAGAGTTGAACCATAAAGAATGTAGAGCACCAAGTTGATACTTTTGAACTGTGGTGCTGAGAAGACTATTAAGAGTCCCTTGGACTGCAAGATCAAACCAGTCAATCCTGAATATTTATTTGAAGGACTGTTGCTGAGGCTGAAGCTCCAATTCTTTGGCCACCTGATGTGAAGAGCCAACTCACTGGAAAAGACCCTGATGCTGGGAAAGATTGAAGGCAGGAGGAGAAGGGGATGACAGAGAATGAGATGGTTGGATGACATCATCGACTCAATGGACATGAGTTTGGCAAGCTCCAGAAAATGTTGAAACAAAGGGAGGTCTGGCTTGCTGCAGTCCATGGGGTCACAAAGAGTTGAAAATGACTGAGCAACTGAGCAACAACAAATCTGTTTTATATTCTTTTATCATAGGCTTACTTAACTTTCATATTTTCAACCATAAAACCATGTTTTAAATTGTATAAATGTATGATTGTAATTTAAATTAATTTTCTGAGAAAGTATTTTAAAAAAGCAAATTTCTAATCTAGAAATGAAAGGACACTGTGTGAGATATTTGAGGTGAGTACAATGTTATAACTATCAACTCATTACATTTCTATGTTGTTAATATTTAAATATATATTTTATAGTATTAAAATATATGTGAAACAGATTGTTGACCTTCATAAATCATGCTCATTGTCATAATGTAATAATGTATGTGTGCTTGATTGATTTATTTTAGACTTTAGCTTCTCAACCTAACTAAATTTTGTAAACAATTTTAACATAAAAATTGGAAGAAAAGACTATGAAAAATGAAGGTTAAAATCAGAGAATTGATTAGTATTCTCTTGGTCAGATATAGTGTGCCTGCCCCAGCTGGGACAGAGCAGATATTTTAGTTATACACTGTTCCAATATTGCTTTTGGTGTACCCTGTCCAAGTACAAGACTTAAAAAATTCTACCATCAGTACAAGATTGGAAAAAAAAATCACCAGCTAATTTCTAGCCTGTAACATAGAATAAAAAACATAAATCTTGTCCTTGAGATTGGGATAGAAGCACAACTAATGCAGGACTCTGACAGACTCAAGCATCATAGTGTAGATATAAACCTAAAGGGTTAGATGATTGCAACCAGGTAATACAGCTCTTAGAAAACAGCACTTGGGAATGGGAGGGAGGGGAATTAAAGGTTGTCTGTGAGGCCATGTTTGTAAATTTATATAATGGTCAACTTTATTACATCAAATGGTTCTCTTCCATATCTAAAAGTCATCATGGTTAGCTTAAACCTCTCCTTTTACATTGCCAAGTGAGTCAGGGAATATGACCTCACAAGCAAAACTGAAAATTTAAGGAATTCAACATATATAAACATATATATTATATATAAACATATTAAAACAATCTGTGGAGTCTTAACTAGTATTAATTCACCAAATGAAATAAAAATTTATAATCAAGGTGCCAAACACACTGAAAGAGATATGAGCAGATATTGGAAACATAAAATAGGAACAAGAAGTTGTAAGGAAAATCAAGTTGAAATACTGAGCATGAAAAATGCAATAAATTAAATAAAAACCTTGAAGATTTAAGGAACATATTAGACACAAAGAGGCAAACAGTATTAAAAAAATATATTAGAAATGTAGAGTTAGAAACATCAGAATCCATCTGAATCTTAGAAAAAGAAGAAAAAATTGGAAAATATTCAAAGTCACAATGCCAGAATTTAACAGAATTAGGAGAATGTAAGATTTTAGACTGAAAATTCTTGTCAAGTACAAGGCAAATTAGATAAGAAAAAGATACACTTGTTGTAAATAAGAAAGAATTTAAGAACACGAAATGCAAATAGTTTAAAAGTCTTCAGTTCAGTTCAGTTCAGTCGCTCAGTCATGTCCGACTCTTTGCGACCCCATGAATCGCAGCACGCCAGGCCTCCCTGTCCATCACCAATTCCCAGAGTTCACTCAGACTCACGTCCATCGAGTCAGTGATGCCATCCAGCCATCTCATCCTTGGTCATCCCCTTCTCCTCCTTCCCCCAGTCCCTCCCAGCATCAGAGTCTTTTCCAATGAGTCAACTCTTCACATGAGGTGGCCAAAGTACTAGAGCTTCAGCTTTAGCATCATTTCTTCAAAAGAAATCCCAGGGTTGATCTCCTTCAGAATGGACTGGTGGGATCTCCTTGCAGTCCAAGGGACTCTCAAGAGTCTTCTCCAACACCACAGTTCAAAATCATAAATTCTTTGGCACTCAAAGTCTTACAGAGAAATAATTTACCTACAAACATACAAGAAAAAAAAAAACTCATATCAGAAAAATGACATTGATGAAAATAAATACATATACTAATAGCTTCTAATTGTTAACCAAAAAAATCTTATTGTAATTAATGTCCATTTAATCTATTATACAAATGTGATGGGAAAAAGAAGGAGGGAAACCTTCTTAAGTAACAGTGGCAATAGCAAAGTATTGATTTCATTTTTTCTTGGTAAAAGAACCCTAACAAAAATAAGTGAATCTCAGAAACTCTATGAGGTTTATACACATGAGTGTTAAATTATTATGGATAAAGCAGAAATGTAAACATGCATTATAAGTAATGCAAATATTATCTACTATTGATGAAGCAAAGAATAATTTGTATGGGTATAATTGGTTTGGGAATAAGGTCCTGCTGTTGCTGCTCCTGCTGCTAAGTCGCTTCAGTTGTGTCTGACTCTGTGCGACCTCATAGATGGCATCCCACCAGGCTCCCCCGTCCCTGATATTCTCCAGGCAAGAACACTGGAGTGGGTTGCCATTTCCTTCTCCAATGCATGAAAGTAAGAAGTGAAAGTGAAGTCGCTCAGTCGTGTCTGACTCTTTGCGACCCCATGGACTGCAGCCTACCAGACTCCTTCATCCATGGGATTTTCCAGGCAAGAGTATTGGAGTGGGTTGCCATTGCCTTCTATGAATAAGGTCCTACATATTTGATTTTGTTCCCCATCAAATAATGTAGTATCTGAGAAGCCATTGTTGGAAGAAACAGAAATATTCAGAATCAGAGGAACTTTTGAGTAGCAATTCCTATAATCCTGAATTCAGTTAGTTTATAAGAGAATACTAAAGTAAGGCAGAGATCATAGGATGAAAATTCAAAAATAGAGAAAGAAATATTTATTATTAGCTCAGTAAATTAATCCACCAAATGCTTACTGAGTTCTTGTTATTTTTAGTAAAGGAACCTGTGAAGTGTTAATGCATGTAACATTATGCTTCATGCTATGGGGAAAATAGTAAATTGAGATAGTGAAGGAAAGGCATCACATTATAGTGAAAATTTTACTTGACTAGATTTCAATTAAGAAAAGGGAAAATAGGGCATTTTGAGAAATGAAAGCATATAAGAATGCAGAGCAAACATATAGAGACAAGAATTAGCTTTGTGTTAACCTCCTTTATTCATCTCTTTGAATAAATACATTAGTAGATAATTAAAATGCATATTTCTTGAATATGAAAAATAAACACAGGCATATAGCTAATATCTATCAGTTCAGTGCAGGTCAGTTGCTCAGCCTTGTCTGACTCTTTGCGACCCCATGGACTGCAGCATGTGAGGCTTCCCTGTTCATTACCAACTCCAGAAGATTCCTCAAACTGGTATCTATCGAGTCGGTGAAGGTCATGGCATCTGGTCCCATAATTTCATGGCAAACAGATGGGAAAACAATGGAAACAGTGACAGATATTTTTAGGGTGAGGTGTGGAATCAGTCCTGAGTGTTCATTGGAAGGACTGATGCTGAAACTCCAATACTTTGGCCACCTGATGTGAAGAACTGACTCATTGGAAAAGACCCTGATGCTGGGAAAGACTAAAGGCAGGAATAGAAGGGGATGACAGAGGATGAGATGGTTGGATGGCATCACCAACCCCATGGACATGAGTTTGAGCAAGCTCCAGGAGTTGGTGATGGACAGGGAAGCCTGATGAGCTGCAGCCCATGGGGTCACAAAGAGTCAGAAATGACTGAGCAACTGAACTGAACTGAATAATCCTAAAATGGCTTTTAAATGTTCATGTGAAAGAAGACTCACATATTTATCACCTTGGGGGCAGGAAGAGAAGGGGACGACAGAGGATGAGATGGCTGGATGGCACCACCAACTCGATGGACATGAATTTGGGTGAACTCTGGGAGCTGATGATGGACAGAGAGGCCTAGCATACTGCAATTCATGGGATCGCAAAGAGTGAGACACGACTGAATGACTGAACTGAACTGAACTGAACTGAAACTTATTGAGGAAAGCATGTCAAAAGATAGGCTGAAAGCTAGGTCTCCTGTGTCAAACAGCCAAGTTGCAATTGCAAAGGGAAAGTCTTGAAAGAAATTAAAAGTGTTACCTCAAAGGACATGCAAGTGAAAAGAAAGTAAAACAGTCTTATTGCTGATTTGGAGAAATTAAGACTGGTCCAGATAGAAGATTAAACATTCTGCAACATTCCTTTAAGCCCAAACCTAATCTAGAACAAGGCCTTAATTCTCTTCAATTCTAGGAAGGCTGAGAGAAGTGAAGAGGCTGCAGAAGAAAAGCTTCAAGCTAGCAGAAATTGGTTCATGAAGCTTAGGGAAAAAACTCATTTCCATAACATAAAAGCACAAGGTGAAGCAGCAAGTACTGATCTAGAAGGTGCAGCAAGTTATCCAGAACATCTAGCTAAGGTAATTAATAAAAGTGGTTTCACTATACAACATTTCAAGGCAGGCAAAACAACATTTTATTGGAAGAAGATGTCATCTGTCATCTGGTATGTTTATGGCTACAGAAGGGAAGTCAATGCCTGGCTTCAAAGTTTCAAAGGACAGACTGCTTCTCTTCTTAGGGGCTAATGCAGTTGATGACTTGAAGTTGAAGCCATAGATCATTTACCAGTTTTAAAATCCTAGGGCACCTAAGAACTTTGCTAAATATACTCTGCTTACATTCTATAGGTGAAACAACAAAGCCTGGATGATAACACTCTTGTTTACAACATGATAAACTTAATATTTTAAGCCTATTGCTGAGCTTTACTGCTCAGAAGAAAAGACTTTGTTCAAAATATTGTTATACTAGCCATTAGCAATGCATCTGGTTACCTAATGGGCATGTACAATGAGATGAATGTTGTTTTCATACCTGCTAACACAACATCCATTCTGCAACCCAGGGATCAAGGAGTAATTTCAACTTTTAAGTCTTATTATTAAAAAAGACATTTCATAAGGCTATTGCAACAACAAATAGTGATCCTTCTGATGGATCAGGGAAAAGTAAAATGAAAACCTTCTGGAAAGAATTTGTCATTCTAGATGCCATCATGGATATTTGCAATTTGTGAAAAGAGATCAAAATATGAATCCAGGAGCCAACATGAGGAACTCTGCTCCTCATGCTCGTGGCAAAGGTCATGAGGAAGGAGGTTCGGCATACACAAAAGCAGGATGGAGCCTCAGGAGATTCCCTGTTCCCCCAGTATCTACCCCCCCAAAACCAGAGTCTGTCTACTTTACTGCTTTATGCTCTCACCTATACCTCTGACTTTACGGGGGGCTGTCCCCCACCATCTCTCTCTGAGAAGGAGTTAACTTAGAGCTCCAGTTAATAAATTCCTGGGTAGGACAAGAGTGTTTCAATTTATAAATTCCTCTGAAGATTTTCTAGCCTGCCTGAGTAGGTTTGTCTGGCTACATGTGATTGTTCACAGCCTTCCAACCATGAGAGGCACCAGATGTTTTAAACTTTCTACAGACAGATTCTGTTGGGATTTTCCTTGCAAATAACCTAATTAAAATTAATTATATGGTGGTTTATTATCTAAGTAAATACAGTCCTAAATCACATTTTTCAGGAAGGGCATCCAAAAAAATAGGCTTAACAGAAAAAATAATCTTATAAAAACATCAAAAAATAAAAGCAATGCTTTTAAAATGTGAGTTACTTTCATAATGCTTTGAGTGTGAATAAAGAGCTTGAATAATATTTCAAATATATAAATATATATATATGTTTTTATTTATATATTTATACATGTACTGTGTTAGTTACTCAGTCATGTCTGACACTTTGAAACCCAATGAGCTGTAGCCTGTCAGACTCCTCTGTCCATGGGGATTCTCCAGGCAGGAACACATGAGTTGGTTGCCATTCCTTCCTCCACGGGATCTTCCCAACCCAGGGATCAAACCCATGTCTCCAGCATCGCAGGCATATTCTTAACTGTCTGAGCCACAGACAGTTAAGAATGCATAACACATATGTGTGTGTGTACATATATATATGTATATATATATATGGCTAAGATGGTTAAGAATGTATGAAATATCTATATACACATACACAAACACATAAATATATATATAAAGCAGCCTTGTTTTAGAAATTTCCACAGCGCAGAGATCTGATAGTGATGTTGAAATAACATAATGCTGTAGGTGTCTGCCTCACTCTAGCTTAGATCACAGAATATTTCTCCAAAATATAAAAGTGGAGTTTATAGACCATGATTCGTTTTTGCTAATTATTTACAGAGACCATATAAACCTAAGAATTTGTATGTGGCTGTTAGTGATTATGTACTCATGTCTAAAAGAGAAAATTCAATTTTCTGATATTGATAAAGAGTTAATACTACTTCCATGCTCTGGCTATTGTAAACAGTGATACAATGAACATCATGGTGCATGCAGCCTTTTAAATTCTAGTTTTCTCCAGTTTTATGCCTAGGATTGGAAATTCTGTCTCATTTGGTAGCTCTATTTTTAAGTTTTTAAGGAACCACCATACTGTTCTGCATAGGGGCTGAACTTATTTGCAAAGCAGAAATAGAGTCACAGATATAAAGAACAAATTTATGGTAACCACAGGGATAAATAGTGAAGTGGAGTGAATTGAGATTGTGATTGACATATTTACACTATTATGTATAACACAGATAACTAATGAAGACCTACTGGGCAGCATAAGGAACTCTACCCAGTGCTTTCTGGTGACTTAAATAGGAAGGAAATCTGATAAAGAATGGATATATGTATACATAAAACTGATTAACCTTGCTGCACAGAAAAAACTAACAACATTGTAAAGCAATGATACTCCAATAAAAATTAATTGAAAATAATAATTTTTTAAAAAGTGAATATAATATTAATATTAAACCCCTCTGATTGACCCCACTATTTGTCATATAAACCACTCTGTTTAGTGCTTATTTGCAATCATAATTCTTAAATTTTACCTATTTTAGGTTACTTTAACTTATTGGAAAACAATTATGTTATTTGATTGAGGGTATGGTTTAAATGCCTAAATGAAACCTATGTGTAGTATGCAGTATTTCAATAACATATAAATTACTTCTTATAAACTAGCAACTTGACAGATTAGAAATGATTAATTAAAATGAAATATGATTCAAGCATTTAAAGATTTTTCTGCTGTATTTGTGTCATAATATATGAGTATCTATGATATTATTTTCTGTGTTTTAATTGTTTATAATTAAATTTTTCAAAGATTTCTGATTTCTCAATACATGAAACAAAGATGCTATCTGCAATTTGAACACTTTTTATAAGGAAGGTAGTCTCACAGGCCTTTAATTTCTGTCTAACTTTATATGTTGCAGTATTTTTGTTATTTTTTTTCACTTGTTTCATTTGTGATCATTTGTGATTTCACTTAAGAGTTTTGTAACGAGTTCACTTAAGAGTTTCACATTTTGTGGAGGATAGTCCAAGTGCACAATTTGTTTTCCGTTAAATTACATTTATGGTATCTTAATAAGAACAGTAGTAAACTACTATATAAAAACATATAACTTAGCATGTATACACTCCTGTGTCCCATCTGGTCTAAAAGATTGTGCTTCTTCATTTTATGAGGGAGACCTGGATTCGATCCCTGGGTTGAGAAGATCTGGAGAAGAAAACGGCAACCCACTCCAGTACTCTTGTCTGGAAAATCCCACGGACGGAGGAGCCTGGTAGGCTACAATCCATGGTGTCACAAAGAGTCGGACACGACTGAGCAACTTCACTATAGTTGCTTTACAATGCTGTGTTACTTTCTACTGCACAATGAAGTGAATCAGCTATATGTGTAAGTACATCCCCTCCCTCTGTTTCTCCCTTCCTCCAACCCCATTTAGCCCATCTAGGTCACCACAGCTCAGAGAACTGAACTGATCTTCTGTTCTAAATATACACACACACATACAAAAAAATCTGCTTAACTTTTATTAGTTGGAATCTGAAATGTTACATATATTTTCCTTTGAGCTAATTTTTCAATTATTTTCTCAAACACATTTTTCTTTGAGAAATGAAAAAAAAGGGGGGTAATGCTCTATGAAGAAATAATTTCCATAGTATCTTCTATGGAGAGAAGGTGATTGAGAGACAAGCTTTCTAGGACTTCTGTTGATGGTTCTAATGAGGTCTCAACACACTTCCTTTTCTTAGGTACCAAAGTATGTTGATATTATAGCCTCACTTTTGGCTGAAAAGAGATCTTTTTCCTTGCAAATAAACAAAGACATTAAGACATGTAATTAAAAAAAAAGTGTAATCCAATAACCTGTGCTATTTTTAAGTAGAATGGTGTTTTGACAGTTTATCCATTTTAATTAGATTTCAGTGCATTAGTATTTCACAGCTTTTCCTTTGTTTTTCCATTTATTTATTTGCTTTTTAATTGGAAAATCATAAGCTACTACTTCATGTAATTTACCTAAAAAAAAAAAAAGAATCACCAAGCTTGTGTTCTTTGAGAAAACTAGGACTTGGAGGAATTTACAGGTAGTAAATTCTACTAACTGGGAGAGGATTTATATATGAGGTCCCATTGCTTGGAGGTTAAAAGAACAAGCACTAGATCCAGGTTACTAGGGTGTGAATTCTGATCTATTCTCACTAGGGTTGTTAGGCCAAACAAACTAATAAACCACTCTTTTGCTTAGTTTTTTTATCTATAAAATGTGAATAAAAATGAACTTAAGTTATATGGCTTATATAACAGAAGAATGCCTGGAATATACTAACTGTTTAACTGCCTAGATCAGTAGATATGATTAAACAAGGTGGTCTTTGTGAAGAGACTGTGTGTAACTAGTTATAGAAAAAGGAGAGCTCCATTCTTTTAGGAAAGGAAAGGATTCAAAGTTAATGGCATTTGAAAAGAGACATGGAATAATGTCAAAGATAATTTTTTTTATTTTCTCAGATTTCATAAAATAAATATCTATCAGAAAGATTATATGGAGATACTGAATTATTAATAATTGTGAGGAAAAAAGTAGAATAAATGCAAAACTGATTATGTATTTTATTTTCTATTTGTGCTTGGCTGGCTCTATACTTTTACTTGAAATAATTTACAGAGTCAGGTAGTAAAAATTTGAATAAACAAGAGTTACTAGAGGATAAATGAACTATGGGGAAAGCAGATAAACTAAAGGTTTTGTTCTTTTACACCTCATATTCAATCTACTGCAATTCATGTCAGCTACACTTTCAAAGTCATCAAAACATACCAGGTATATAAGTTATCCCTGCCTCCACTTCCAATTTCTTCAGCTGGTTTATTACTAGGACTTATAAACGTGTCTCTATAACATTACATTGCCCATTTTTTAACTATTTTTCCCCCAGAGTAGTAGAAGAAATTCTATAAAACCTAATAATTCCCATGTCACTCCTCTGTTATAGTCTCTTCAATGGTTTCCTCTCTCCTCTAGAACAAAATGTGCTGAAATGGGCTGAAAGTTCACCATGGTAACTCAGCTACTAGCTCTCACCTCATTTCCTGCTCTAATCCTCTTTGCTCACTCTGCAGAAATTACATTGGCCTCTTTGTTTTTCTCAAACTCACGGAGCAAACACATTTGGAATATTTGCAATTCCCTTAGATTCTATCTAATTTCTACTTTTTTTTTTTTTTGTCTCCCAAGTAAGAAAAAATTCCTGTCTTATCTAAAATATCAGTTTTTTCTAATTATCCTTGCATCTTCTCTGATTCCTTTACAGTGTTACTGTTTTCATCAAATAGTATGTATTTGTAGATGGTCAGTTGCTCCTCACAACTTTTTTTTTTTAAATTTATACTCATTATCTTTTATTTATTTTTATTTTTTTAGCTGTTAACATAGTTTTAATGTGTCCTCACAACTGTTAAAAATTCCAAGAGTTATGCTTTTGTCTCTTTTGTTTGTTTTTGTTTTAAGAGTCTCTCTACTTTCTTGGATATCTGGGGAGCAAAATCACAAATAACAAACTTGTGAATAGTTTAAGACTGCAATCTCACAGAACTGTTAATCTCAACTAGCAACAAAAATGTTCTACACATTTCAATGTGCAAAACTATTTGGTTATTTTAATTTCTATTCCTAAGCTTATGGAAATCTATGGAGTTTGCTATGCCTAAACTGAAGTACAAATATACTAATTAAGCATATATGGCCTTTTTTTTTTTTTATTAAACATTTTCTTGGGTTGCATTTTATGGTAAATGTCATGCAGTGTCAACTTAAAGCACTTTAGAAAATAAAAGATAAGCCGTTTATTCAAGAGCATNTACTGTATTGGTGTTTTTCTTTCTGGTTTACTTCACTCTGTATAATAGGCTCCAGTTTCGTCCACCTCATTTGAACTGATTCTGAAACTCCAGTACTTTGGCCACCTCATGCGAAGAGTTGACTCATTGGAAAAGACTCTGATGCTGGGAGGGATTGGGGGCAGGAGGAGAAGGGGACGACCGAGGATGAGATGGCTGGATGGCATCACTGACTTGATGGACGTGAGTTTGAATGACTCTGGGAGTTGGTGATGGACAGGGAGGCCTGGTGTGCTGCAATTCATGGGGTCTCAAAGAGTCGGTCACGACTGAGCAACTGAACTGAACTGAACTGAACTCAATGTTTAATTTCCTCCCTTATACAAGGCACACAGTGGTGGTCAATTTTTTTCTTTTAGACTCGCTTGTTCAGTCGTGCTTTGAGGAGGAAGGAACACTTCAAACAAATATCACTGGCATGTCTTCACAGTGATTCAGCCACACTGGCTTTGTCCCTTTTCACGGCGTGTGTGCTTTTCTAGTCTACACTGCTCAGACTCTAGGTTGCTTTTCTGGGAACTGTCTGATATAGGCCCTGGTTTGCACGCACTTCCCAGGTCTAAGCTGCTCAGGTTCAGGTTCTCGGGCACTCCACAAAGGTGCAGACTTGGTTGCGCCTGTGTTTTGTGCCAGTCCCAGGTCTGAGCAGCTCAGGTGACCAGATCCTTGGCGCATGTAGTTGCCCCCAGTTGAAGGCTGCAACTTATCCCCTCCCCTGTCCCAGCTGCTCGGTTTTCTGAGTGTACACTGGCCATACCTTCTCTCTTCTGAGAAGCTGATCTCTGGCTGCAACCCTCCTGAGGGATGTTGACCGTCCAGAATCCCAAGAAGTCTTGGTTAGCAACGAAGTCTGCTTGCAGTTGGTATAGGATGCCTCTCTGGGACAGCGATTGCCCCCTTCCGGCTCTGGCTGCTCTTGCCTCCCTGTCTCCGGTTGGGGGAAGGGGGATGGGTGGAGGTGGGGGAATGGGCCAATCCACAGCTGGCTAGCTCTGCTCAGTCCTTTGTTCTGTGAGCATGCCTGGCGGTGGTTAGGGCTTTTCCAGGGATCTCAGGATAACTATCCCACAGTGGGGTTGCTATCTCAAGCTAGTTCCCTCAGATTGCCCTCAGGGCATTCAGGCCAGGTCCTTATCCTAAGCAATGATGTCCACTCCTCCCTGTCCCTCCCCCTCTTGCTAGTGGGGATGCAAGTGTCTGGGCTGTTTCTCTGCTGGGAGTTGCTGTTGGGCACATAATCTGTGTGTTTTAATTATTTATTTATTTTTCCTCCTGGTTATTTTGTCCTCTGAGATTCCAAGGCTCACCACAGACCCACCGGAGAGAGTGTTTACCGGTGTTTGAAAACTTCTCTCTTTTAAAAAAGAGATTCTCTTCCTGGGACGGATTTCCATCCCTACTTCTTTTGCTTCTCTTTTTATCTATTATATTTTGTCCTACCTCCTTTAGAAGACAATGGGCTGCTTTTCTGGGTGCCCGATGATGTCCTCTGCCAGTATTCAGAAGTTTTTCTGTGGCAGTTTCTCAGCGTTCAAATGTTCTTTTGATGAATTTGTGGGGGAGAAAGTGGTCTCCCCATCCTATTCCTCCACCATCTTAGGACAACCTCAACACTTTTTCATTAAAAAAAAAAAAAATTAAGAACTCTCAAAAAATATGTTTAGAGGGAACACACAGCAACATTAAAAAAAGTGATATCTGATAAACTAACATCATACTTAATGATGAAAAGCTGAAAGCATTTCTTCTAAGATCAGGAACAGAACAAGCATGCTCATTCTCACCGCTTCTACTCAGTATAATTTTAGGAGTCCTAGACACACCAATCAAACAAGAAAGAAAAATAAAATGCCTCTAAATTGCAAAAGAAGAAGATAAATAGTTATTGTGTAGAGATAGTAATAAGTATACATAGAAAATCTGAAAGATAGCATGTAAATTCTACTAAAAGGCATTCAAAAATTAAGTAAAATTTCCTGGTCCCATCACTTCATGGGAAATAGATGGGGAAACAGTAGAAACAGTGTCAGACTTTCTTTTTGGGGGCTCCAAAATCACTGCAGATGGTGACTGCAGCCATGAAATTAAAAGACGCTGCTTCTTGGAAGAAAAGTTATGACCAACCTAGATAGTATATTCAAAAGCAGAGACATTACTTTGCCGACTAAGGTCCGTCTAGTCAAGGCTATGGTTTTTCCTGTGGTCATGTATGGATGTGAGAGTTGGACTGTGAAGAAGGCTGAGCGCAGAAGAATTGATGCTTTTGAACTGTGGTGTTGGAGAAGACTCTTGAGAATCCCTTGGACTGCAAGGAGTTCCAACCAGTCTATTCTGAAGGAGATCAACCCTGGGATTTCTTTGGAAGAATGATGCTAAAGCTGAAGCTCCACTACTTTGGCCACATCATGCAAAGAGTTGGAAAAGACCCTGATGCTGGGAGGGGCTGGGAGCAGGAGGAGAAGGGGACAGCAGAGGATGAGATGGTTGGATGGCATCACGCACTCAATGGACATGAGTCTGAGTGAACTCCGGGAGTTGGTGATGGACAGGGAGGCCTGGCGTGCTGCAATTCATGGGGTCGCAAAGAGTCGGATACGACTGAGCGACTGAAGTGAACTGAATTGAACTGAACTCAGGATGAAAAATTCATATGCAGAAAGCTATATGTCTGCACAATAGTAACAACCTATCAGAAAGAAAAATTAAGAAAGTGATTTCCAGTAATAAAATATCTAGAAATAAATCTAACTAAGGATTTAAAACTTCAGTTTTAAAAATAACACTGAGAAAAGAAATTTAAGATGACACAAAAAGATGGAAATACTGTGCTCATTGATTGAACAAACTAATGTCAAAATATTATTCATATACTGGACAATGTACAGATTCAATGCATTCCCTATCAAAACATCACAATGGCATTATTTTTACAGAACTAAAATAATTTTATTTTTTTAATTTTTTCAGAAAGAAAAATTAAGAAAGTGATTTCCAGTAATAAAATATCTAGAAATAAATCTAACTAAGGATTTAAAACTTCAGTTTTAAAAATAACACTGAGAAAAGAAATTTAAGATGACACAAAAAGATGGAAATACTGTGCTCATTGATTGAACAAACTAATGTCAAAATATTATTCATATACTGGACAATGTACAGATTCAATGCATTCCCTATCAAAACATCACAATGGCATTATTTTTACAGAACTAAAATAATTTTATTTTTTTAATTTTTTTATTTAATTAATTTTTATTTTTTTAGTTTGTTTTGCTTTACAATACTGTATTCGTTTTGCTACACAGTGACATGGATCAGCCACGAGTAAAATTTGTATGGAAACACAACAGACTCTGAATAGCCAAAGTGCTATTGAGAAAGAAGAACAAAGATGGAAATATCACACTGCCTGGTTTTAAACTATACTACAAAGCTACTGCAACCAAAATAGTTCTACTAGCACACACAGACACACACATAAATCAATAGAAAAAAGGGAATCCAGTAGTAAACCCACACAGATGTGGAAAACTATTCTACAGCAAAGGAGGCAAGAATATGCAATAGGAAAAAGACACTCGTTAAAAATTGTCACATAGCTACATGCTGAACTACTTTTCAACACAATATACAGACATAAACTCAAATTTTTGCAATACTAAAGTCAAAGACCTCAAAGGATAAAATTTATAGGAGAAAACATAGGCAAGATCTTTGAAGTTTGACTTAATAGTTTGGGGTTGTATAAGTCTCCTCAGACATGGAAACGAAAGAATAAACAAATGGGACTGAATAAAACTAAAGTTTTTTTTGCACACTGAAAGAAAAAATTAATAAATAGAAATGTTGCCTACTGGAGAAGAGAAGATATTTTCAAATGATTTACCTGTTAAGGAGTTAATGTTCAATTATATAAAGAACTCATAGGATTAAAAAAAAGGAGGGGTTAAAAAATGAGCAATGAATAAAAGCCAAAGTCCTTAAAATGGTTAACAAGAACATGAACAATAATGAGTCAATGTTCCTGATAAATACAAGAGGATATTAAGACCAAATTAATTAAAAGTAGACTCAGATATTGTGTTACAAAAGGTAAAAAGAAATGGAAGTTTACAGTATATTACAGTATCAATGCAGTAAAAATAAAGGAAATGAAAACATCTGATGATAGAATTGTAAAGTGAGTAAATTAATACACACACTCTCTGTAAAGATCAAATCTATGTTAAAGGGATATGAACATATATAGATAAGAAATCATAATTTCCCAAAGTTCTGTATATTTTAAGCACATTAATTAAATGCTAAACAAAAAGTCTAATTTTAGCCAAGAAATTTCACAGCCTCATTTATTTTGAAAGGCTCACAGGAAATGTGAGAGAATTATTATGTGAATAGAAACAAGCATTAAATTTCAAAAAATTAATAACTTGAAAATTTTTCTGTGGGAAAGACATTTTTCTACAGAAGACATACAAGTGGTCAACAGATCAACAGGCACATAGAAAGATATTCAATCTCACTAATCATCAGCAAAGTGCAAATCAAAACCACAATGAGATATCACCTCACAGCTCTGAAATGGATATTTACAAAAGGTAACAACTGTGGATGAGGATATAGAGAAAACAGAATCTCTTGTTGCATTGTATTGATGGTATTGTAAATAGTTTAATCACTATGGAGAAGAGAACAGATTCCTCATAAAATAAAAAGTAGAACTACCATATGATTCAGCAATTCTGCTACTGGCTATTTATTTGAAGAACACAAAAATATTAAATTTAAAAGATATATGCACCTCTTATATTCATTGCAGCATTATTTACAAGAGCCAACCAGAATGCACATATGTGTATATATATATAGATAATATGTAATATGACATATAATATTGTATAATCATATATATAATATATGAATCTTAATTAACAGATTATGTTGAGTTGGCCAAATACTGTTCAAGTTATTCCATAAAATATAATGGAAAAGTTCAAGTAAATGTTTTGGCCAACTAAATATATAATATTGTATGTTATATGGGCTTCCCTGATAGTTCAGTTGTTAAAGAATCTGCTTGCAATACAGGAGACCTCGGTTCAATTTCTAGATTGTGAAAATACACTGGAGGAAAGGATAGGCTACCCACTCCAGTACTGATGGGCTTCCCTTGTGGCACAACATGTCATATATATTATATGCATATATAATGTATATGATTCTGAACTGTGGTACTGAAGACTGAGAGTCCCTTGGGCAGCAAGGAAATCAAACCAGCCAATTCTGAAGCAAATCAACCCTGAATACTCATTGGAATCACTAATGCAGAAGCTGAAGTTACAATAATTTGGCCACCTAATGTGAACAGTTGACTCATTGGAAAAGACCCTGATGCTGGGAAAAATTGAAGACAGAAGGAGATGAGGTGACAGAGAATGAGATGGTTGAATGGCATCATCAGTCCAATGGACATGAACTTGAGCAATTTCTGGGAGATTGTAGAGACAGGGAAGCCTGGCATGCTACATTCCATGGGGTCAAACAAAGGCAGACATGACTTGGTGACTGTAAGATAACAACAACAGCAACAGCATATATTCTGTATAATGTATACCACATATGTACTTTAACTATATTTATAAATTATATATTTAACATGCATATTAGATGCATATATAATGTATATATAATACATACATGTGTTATATGTATAAAAATATGTATTTAACATATATAATATATATTATATGGTACATAGTTATATGCAGTAATAAATGTATATAGAATATAAATATAAAATATATAGCATTTAATATTATGTATATCAAAAGTGAAAAAAAAAACCTTTTTAACAACATTATTAAGAATCTCTTGACAAGCTTATGCTGGAAAACTTATCTGAAATGGGACAAATTCTCCCCCTCACCTGGAAGCGCTCTTCAGTTCAGTCATCAGTCGTGTCCCACTCCTTGTGACCCCATGAATCACAACATGCCAGGCCTCCCTGTCCATCATCAACTCCCAGAGTTCACTCAGACTCATGTCCATTGAGTTGGTGATGCCATCCAGCCATCTCATCCTCTGTCATCCCCTTCTCCTCCTGCCCCCAATCCCTCCCAGCATCAGAGTCTTTTCCAATGAGTCAACTCTTCGCATGAGGTGGTCAAAGTACTGGAGTTTCAGCTTTAGCATCATTCCTTCCAAAGAACACCCAAAGCTGATCTCCTTTAGAATGGACTGGTTGGATCTCCTTGCAGTCCAAGAGATTCTCAAGAGTCTTCTCCAATACCACAGTTCAAAAGCATCAATTCTTTGGTACTCAGTGTTCTTCACATTTCAACCCTCACATCCATACATGACAACTGGAAAAACCATAGCCTTGACTAGACAGATCTTTGTTGGCAAAGTCATGTCTCTGCTTTTCAATATGCTATCTAGGTTGGTCATAACTTTTCTTCCAAGGAGTAAGCGTCTTTTAATTTTATGGCTGCAATCACCATCTGCAACGCTTTGGAGCCCAGAAAAATAAAGTCTGACACTGTTTCTACTGTTTCCCCATCTATTTCCCATGAAGTGATGGGACCAGATGCTATGATCTTTGTTTCCTGAATGTTGAGCTTTAAGCCAACATTTTTACTCTCCTCTTTCAATTTCATCAAGCAGCTCTTTAGTTCTTCTTTGTTTTCTGCGATACAGGTGGTCTCATCTGCATATCTGAGGTTATTGATATTTCTCCTGGCAATCTTGATTCCAGCTTGTGCTTCATCCAGCCCAGCATTTCTCATGATGTACTCTCCATATAAGTTAAATAAGCAAAGGTGACAATATACAGCCTTGACATACTCCTTTCCCTATTTGGAACCAGTCTGTTGTTCCATGTCCATTTCTAAATGTTGCTTCCTGACCTCCATACAGTTTTCTCAGAAGGCATGTCAGGTGGGCTGGCAGTCCCATTTATTTAAGAATTTTCCAGAGTTTGTTGTGGTCAACACAGTCAAAGGCTTTAGCATTGTCAATAAAGCGGAAGTACTTGTTTTTCTAGAACTCTCTCACGTTTTTTACCCAATGGATTTTGGCAATTTGATCTCTGGTTCCTCTGCCTTTTCTAAATACAGCTTGAACATCTGGAAGTCCACAGTTCATGTTCTGTTGACGCCTGGCTTGGAGATTTTGAGCATTACTTTACTAGTGTGTGAAATGAGAGCAATTGTGAAGTAGTTTGAGCATACTTTGGCATTGTCTTTCTTTGGGATTGGAATAAAAACTGACGTTTTCCATTCCTGTAGTCACTGCTGAGTTTTCCAAATTTGCTCACATTTGACATGAGTTTGAGTAAACCCCAGGAGTCTATGATGGGCAGGGAGACTTGGCGTGCTGCACTCCATGGAGTCACAAAGAGTTCAATACGACTGAGAGACTGAACTGAACTGAACTGAATGTAGCACTTTCACAGCATCATCTTTCAGGATTTGAAATAACTCAACTAGAGTTCCTTCACCTCCACTAGCTTTGTTCATAGTGATGCTTCCTAATACCCACTTTACTTCACATTCCAGGATATATGACCATATGTGAGAGCTCATAATATTGTAATTATCTGGGTCATGAAGATATTTTAAAATAATTCTTCTGTGTATTCTTGCCACCTTTTCTTAATATCTTCTGCTTCTGTTAGGTCCATTCCATTTCTGTCCTTTATTGGGGCTATCTTTGCATGAAATGTTCCCTTGGAAACTCTAATTTTCTTGAAAAGATCTCAATCTTTCCCATTCTATTATTTTCCTCTATTTCTTTGCAATGATCACTAAGGAAGGCTTTCTTCTTTCTCCTTGCTGTTCTTTGGGACTCTGCATTCAAATGGGTATATCTTTCCTTTCCTCCTTTGCCTTTCTCTTTTCTTCCATTCTCACCTATTTTTAAGGCATCCTCAGAAAACCACTTTGACTTTTTGCATTTCTTTTCTTTTTTATTATTTCTTTTCTTTTTTTATAGTATTCAAAATTTTATTCTCATTATAATCCATAAAGTTTTTTTTTCATTCTTATTTTTTAAATATAAATTTATTTATTTTAACTGGAGGCTAATTACTTTACAATATCACATTGGTTTTGCTGTACATCAAAATGAATCTGCCATGGGTGTACACACGCTCCCCATCCTGAACCCCTCTGCTATATCCCTCCTCGTACCATCCCTCTGGGTCATCACAGTGCACCAGCCCCAAGCATCCTGTATCCTGCATCGAACTTGGACTTGGGATTCATTTCTTATATGATATTATACATGTTTCAATGCCATTCTCTCAAATCACCCCACCCTTTAACTCTCCCACAGAGTCCAAAAGACTGCTCTACACATCTGTGTTTCTTTTGCTGTCTCACATACACGGTTATCCTCTTTCTAAATTCCATATATATGCATTAGTATACTGTATTGGTGTCTTTCTTTCTGACTTACTTCACTCTGCATAATATGCTCCAGTTTCATCCACCTCATTAGAACTGATTCAAATGTATTCTTTTTAATGGCTGAGTAATACTCCATTGTGTACATGTACCATGGCTTTCTTATCCATTCATCTGCTGATGGATATCTAGGTTGCTTCCATGTCCTGGCTATTATAAACAGTGCTGCAGTGAACATTGGGGTACACGTGTCTCTTTTAATTCTTGTTTCCTTGGTGTGTATGCCTAGTAGTGGGATTGCAAGACAGTATGGTACTGGCACAAAGACAGAAATTTAGAACAATGGAACAAAATAGAAAGCCCAGAGATGAATCCCACACCTATGGACATCTTATCTTTGACAAAGGAGGCAAGAATATACATTGGAGAAAAGACAATCTCTTTAAAAATTGGTGCTGGGAAAACTGGTCAACCACTTGTAAAAGAATGAAACTAGAACACTTTCTAACACCATACACAAAAGTAAACTCAAAATGGATTAAAGATCTAAATATAAGACCAGAAATTATAAAACTCCTAGAGGAGAAAATAGGCAAAACACTCTTCGACATAAATCACAGCAGGATCCTCTATGACACACCTCCCAGAATATTGGAAATAAAAGCAAAAATACACAAATGGGACTTAATTAAAATTAAAAGCTTCTGCACAACATAAGGAAGTATAAGCAAGGTGAAAATACAGCCTTCAGAACGGGAGAAAATAATAGCAAATGAAGAAACTGACAAATAAATAATCTCAAAAAAATACAAGCAACTCCTGCAGCTCAATTCCAGAAAAATAAACGACCCAATCAAAAAATGAGCCAAAGAACTAAACAGACATTTCTCCAAAGAAGATATACAGATGGCTAGCAAACACATGAAAAGATGCTCAACATCACTCATTATCAGAGAAATACAAATCAAAACCACAAGGAGGTACCATTTCATGCCAATCAGAATGGCTGCTATCCAAAAGTCTGCAAGCAGTAAATCCTGGAGAGGGTGTGGAGAAAAGGCAACCCTCTTACACTGTTGGTGGGAATGCAAACTAGTATAGCCACTATGGAAAACAGTGTGAAGATTCCTTAAAAAACTGGAAATAGAACTGCATTTCTTTTCTTTGGGCATGTTCTTGATCCCTGTCTCCTGTACAATGTCATGAACCTCTGTCCATAATTCTGCAGCCATTCTGTCTATCATATCTAATTCCTTTAATCTATTTCTCACTTCCACTGTATAATCATAAGGAATTTGATTTCGGTCATACCTGGATACTCTAGAGGTTTTGCCTACTTTCTTCAATTTAATTCTGAATTTGGCAATAAGGATTTCATGGTCTGTGCTACAGTCATCCCCAGTCTTATTTTTGCTGACTAGAGCTTTTCCATCTTTTGCTGCAAATAATATGATCAGTCTGATTTTGGCATTGACCATCTGGTGATGTCCATGTGTAGAATCTTCTCTTGTGTTGTTGGAAGAGGATGTTTGCTATGACCTTTGTGTGCTCTTGGCAAAACTCTGTTAGCCTTTGCCCTGCTTCATTCTGTACTCCAAGGCCAAATTTGCCTGTTACTCCAGGTGTTTCTTGACTTCCTACTTTTACATTCCAGTCCCCTATAATGAAAAGGGCGTCTTTTTTTGAGTGTTAGTTCTACAAGGTCTTGTAGGTCTTCATAGAACCATTCAACTTCAGCTTCTTTAGCGTTTACTGGTTGGGGCATAGACTTGGATTACTGTGATATTGAATGCTTTGCCTTGAAAATGAACAGAGATCATTCTGTCCGTTTTGAGATTGCATCCACATACTGCATTTTGTGCTCTTTTGTTGACTACCATGGCTACTCCATTTCTTCTAAAGGATTCTTGCCCACAGTAGTAGATATAATGGTCATGTGAATGAAATTCACCCTTTCCAGTCCACTTTAGTTCACTGACTCCTAAAATGTCGATATTCACTCTTGCCATCTCGTTTGACCATTTCCAATTTGTTTTGATTCATGGACCTTAGATTCCAGGTTCCTATGCAATATTGCTCTTATAGCATTGGACTTTACTTCTATCACCAGTACCATCCACAACTGGGTGTTGTTTTACTTTACTTCCATCTCTTCATTATTTCTGGTGTTATTTCTCCACTGATCTCCAGTAGCATACTGAGCACCTACTGACCTTGGGAGTTCATCTTTCAGTGCCCTATCTTTTTGCCTTTTCATATTGCTTATGGGGTTCTCAAGGCACGAATACTGAAGTGGTTTGCCTTTCTTTGTCCAGGTGTGTACCTGTGTGTGATGTATATAGCAGCAGGTCTTCAGACAGATCTTGAATGATACTAAAGATTCCTCATTCTTTTACACAGCCAGTACATCAAAACTAAGTTTTGTTTATCTTTCTGCATGTATTAGTCAGGGTTTTCCAGAGGAACAGATGACATGATATTTATATAGATATATACAAGAGGATATTGATTATAGAATTTGACTCACACAGCTATCGAAGTTGACAAGTCTCAATATCTACTCTCTACAAACTAAGGAACAGGAAAGCTAGTGGCATAATTTAATTCAAAACTTTTGAAGGCCTGAGAATCAGAAGAGTTGATGTCTGAGGGCAGGAGAAGATGGGCATCCCAGCTCAAACAAAGAGAGAACATATGACCTTCCTCAGTTATTTTATTTACACCCTCAGTGGATTGGATGATGCCCACCTACCTGGTGAAGGCAATCTTCTTTACTCAATCTACCAAATTAAATTGCTAAGTACTACAAATTTTCTTCTGGAAACACCCTTACAGATGTAAATAGGAATAATCTTCTACCATCTATCTGGGCATTTCTTAGGCTAGTCACACCAACACATAAAATTAACCATCACACTATCTGCCCAAATCACTTTAACTGATTCTGATTTAACTTCAAATTTAAAAAGCTATTTTTCCATAATTTAATGCTATGATCACATTCATACAACAGATTCCCTAAAATACTACTTTCTTTATGCAATCTCTTACATGTAATTCCTGATACTATCTGAAACTAAATCCAAATATCTCAAAATGTCCAAATACCTTAACGTATTGATTCTTTATAGAGTTCCCCAGAATTCAATCTCCCAAATAGATTAGAGGTTTAAGGATTCATTAGATGTTGCTCTTGAAATCAACCCATGGGAAGAAATAGAAAAAGAATGAATTATTCACACAAAAAGGTGTAACATGATATAGTTTCAGTGCAAGACAGAGCATAACCCTTGAGGAGCTCTAAGGTGAGTATTCTATAGCTGAAAATTCTCCAAGCTAGGCTTCAACAGAACGTGAATTGAGAATTTCCAGATGTTCAAGCTGGATTTAGAAAAGATAGAGGAAATCAGAGATCAAATTGAAAATATCCATTGTATCATAAAAAAGCAAGAAAGTTCCAGAAAAAAAAATCTGCCTCTGCTTTATTTACTATGCCAAAGCTTTTGACTGTATGGATCACAACAAACTATGGAAATTCTTAAGGAGATGGAAATACCAGACCACCTGACCTGCCTCCTGAGATATCTGTATGCAAATCAAGAAGTAACAGTTAGAACTGGAAGAGGAACAATGGATTGGTTCCAAATTGGGAAAGGAGTTCATCAAAGCTGTATATTGTCACCCTGCTCATTTAACTTATATGTAGAGTATTTCATGCAAAATGCTTGACTGGAAGAAGCACAAGCTGGAATCAAGATTGCCAGGAGAAATGTCAATAACTTCAGATGTGCCGATGACACCACCCTTATTGCAGAAAGTGAAGAGAAAATAAAGAGCCTCTTGATGAAATTGAAAGAGGAGAGTGAAAGAACTGGTTTAAAATTCAATATTCAAACAATGAAGATCATAGCATCTGGTCCCATCACTTCATGGGAAATAGATGGGGAAACAATAGAAACAGAGACTTTATTTTTTTAGTCTCCAAAATCACTGCAGATGATGGCTGTAGCCGTGAAATTAAAAGACACTTGCTCCTTGGAAGAAAAGCTTTGACAAACCTAGCAAGCATATTTAAAAGCAGAGACATCACTTTGCCAACAAAAGTCTGTTTAGTCAAAGCTATGGTTTTTCAGTAGTCATATATGGATGTGACAGTTGGAACATAAGAAACATGAGCACTAAAGAATTGGTGCTGTTGAACTGCAGTGTTGGAGAAGATTCTTGAGAGTCCCTTGGACTGAAAAGTGATCCAACCAGTCCATCCTAAATGAAGTCAGTCTTGAATATTCATTGGAAAGACTGATGCTGAAGCTGAAGCTCTGATACTTTGGCCACCTTATGTGAAAAACTGACTGATTGGAAAAGACCCTGATGCTGGGAAAGATTGAAGGCAGGAGGAGAGGGGGATGACAGAGGTTGAGATGGCTGAACGGCATCATCGACTCATTGACATGAGTTTGAGTGGCTCCAGGAGTTGGTGGTGAACAAGGTGGCCTTGCATGCTGCCATCCATGGGGTCACAAAGACAGGACTGAGTGACTAAACTGAGGTGAATATGTCCCTTCAGTTTGTCCAACTACCACATGTAGCTATGATTTATACCCAAGTGTAGGACAGTCTTACCTGGGAATGAGATTTATCATCACAAAATTCTGTAAGAGAGTTGAGAGCAAAGGACTACCTGTCTGCAGCTCTTCAAGTAGGTAGAAGGATTAATTCATTCACTTCTGAAAGAGGGAGTAGTGGTACATACCATCCTTTAAAAATGCCTTTGAACACATAAATCTTTCTTTGGCTTGTGCCAAAGATACCTACTTCTCATTATTTCATATTGTAAAGGACTAGAGTGAAGGCGTCAATATTTTCAGATGACTTATATTCTTTATATATGTCCCAAGTCAATATGTACTTTATTCTATAAATTTGTAAATGCATATAGTACTTTTACCATCATTTTCCTCTCTTAATGAATTTCTCTACTTACATTTTTTTTCTAAAGTTCTAAGATTTTCATATGGACCACATGGCAGAAGCATTTCAGCTGCAACGGACTGCACAGAAGAAGGGAGGCCAAGAGGAGCTAACCCTCGCCCAAGGTCAGGGGCAGCAGCTGAGACTGCCAGGCTGCAACAACACCTGAGAGTCGGAGAGGAGTTGCCCATGCCCGAGGTCATGGGGGCAGCCAAGAGGAGCAGCCCCACGTCCAAGGAGCAGTGGCTGCACAGGTGCAGGAGGGCCGGGAGGAGCTACTCCATGTTCAAGGTCAGGAGGGGCAGCTGTGAGGAGATACCCCTCATCCAAGATAAGGAGTAGCAGTTGCTCTTCGCTGGAGCAGCTGTAAAGATATACCCCACATCCAAGGTAAGAGAAACCAAGTAAGACGGTAGGTGTTGAGAGAAGCATCAGAGGGCAGACACACAAATCATAATCACAGAAAACTAGTCAACATGGACCACAGCCTTGTCTAACTCAATGAAACTAAGCCTGCCCTGTGGGGCCACCAAAGACGTAGGGTCAAGGTGGAGAGGTCTGACAGAATGTGGCCCATTGGAGAAGGGAATGGCTTCAGTATTCTTGCCTTGAGAACCCCATGAACAGCATGAAAAGGCAAAATGATAGGATAGTGAAAGAGGAACTCCCCAGGTCGGTAGATGTGCAAATTGCTACTGGAGACCAGTGGAAAATAACTCCAGAAAGAATGAAGGGATGTAACCAAAGCAAAAACAATAACCAGCTGAGGATGTGACTGGTGATAGAAGCAAGATCCAATGCTGTAAAGAGTAATATTGCTTAGGAACCTGGAATGTTAGGTCCATGAATCGAAGCAAATTGGAAGTGGTCAAACAAGAGATGGCAAGGGTGAACGTCGACATTCTAGGAATCAGCAAACTAAAATGGACTGGAATGGGTGAATTTAACTCAGATGACCATTATATCTACTACTGCTGGCATGAATCCCTCAGAAGAAATGGAGTAGCCATCATGGTCAACAAAAGAGTCTGAAATGCAGTACTTGGATGCAATACCAAAAACAACAGAATGATCTCTGTTCGTTTCCAAGGCAAACCATTCAATATCACAGGAATCCAAGTCTATCTCCCAACCAGTAACGCTGAAGAACCTGAATTTGAATGGTTCTATGAAGACCTACAAGACCTTTTAGAACTAACACCCCCCCCCAAAAAAAAAGATGTTCTTTTCATTATAGGAGACTTAAATGCAAAAGTAGGAAGTCAAGAAACACCTAAAGTAAAAGGCAAATTTGGCCTTGGAATATGAAATGAAGCAGGACAAAGGCTAATAGAGTTTTGCCAAGAGAACACACTTAACAAACGCCCTCTTTCAACAACACAAGAGAACATGCCACACATGGACATCACCAGATGATCAACATCAAAATCAGATTGATTATATTCTTTGCAGCTAAAGATGGAGAAGCTCTATACAGTCAGCAAAAACAAGACTGGGAGATGACTGTGGCTCAGATCATGAACGTCTTATTGCCAATTCAGATTTAAATTGAAGAAAGTAGGGAAAACCACTAGACCATTCAGGTATGACCTAAATCAAATTCCTTATGATTATACAGTGGAAGTGAGAAATAGATTTAATGGACTAGATCTGATAGATAGAGTGCCTGATGAACTATGGATGGAGGTTCGTGACATTGTAGAGGAGACGGGGATCAAGACCAGCTCCAAGGAAAAGAAATGCAAAAAAGCAAAATGGCTGTCTGGGGAGGCCTTACAAATAGCTGTGAAAAGAAGAGAAGCAAAAAGCAAAGGAGAAAAAGAAAGATATAAACATCTGAATGCAGAGTTCCAAAAAAAATAGCAAGGAGAGATAAGAAAGCCTTCTTCAGTGATCAATGCAAAGAAATAGAGGAAAAGAACAGAATGGGAAAGACTAAAGATCTCTTCAAGAAAATTAGAGATACCAAGGGAACATTTCATGCAAAGATGGACTAAAGGACAGAAATGTTATGGACCTAACAGAAGGAGAAGATATTAAGAAGAGATGCCAAGAATACACAGAAGAACTGTACAAAAAAGATCTTCATGACCAAGATAATCACGATGGTGTGATCCCTCACCTAGAGCCAGACATTCTGGAATGTGAAGTCATGTGGGCCTTAGAAAGTATCACTATGAACAAACTAGTGGAGGTGGTGGAATTCCAGTTGAGCTATTTCAAATCCTGAAAGCTGATGCTGTGAAAATGCTACACTCAATATAACCAGCAAATTTGGAAAACTCAGCAGTGGCCACATGACTGGAAAAGGTCAGTTTTCATTCCAATTCCAAAGAAAGGCAATGCCAAAGAATGCTCAAACTACCGCACAATTGCTCTCATCTCACACACTAGTAGAGTAATGCTCAAAATTCTCCAAGCCAGGCTTCAGCAATACATGAACCGTGAACTTCCTGATGTTCAAGCTGGTTTTAGAAAAGGCAGAAGAACCAGACATCAAATTGCCAACATCCACTGGATCATGAAAAAAACCAAGAGTTCCAGAAAAACATCTATTTTGCTTTATTGACTATGCCAAGTTTTGACTGCATGGATCACAATAAACTGTGGAAAATTCTGAGAGAGATGGGCATACCAGACCACCTGACCTATCTCTTGAGAAACCTAAATGCAGGTCATGAAGCAACAGTTAGAACTGGACTTGGAACAACAGACTGGTTCCAAATAGGAAAAGGAGTACATCAAGGCTGTATATTGTCACCCTGCTTATTTAACTTATGTGCAGAGTACATCATGAGAAATGCTGGACTGGAGGAAGCACAAGCTGGAATCAAGATTGCTGGGAGAAATATCAATCACCGCAGTTATGCAGATGACACAACCCTTATGGCAGAAAGTGAAGAGCAACTAAAAAGCCTCTTGATAAAGGTGAAAGAGGAGAGTGAAAAAGTTGGCTTAAAGCTCAACATTCAGAAAATGAAAATCATGGCATCTGGTCCCATCACTTCATGGCAAATAGATGCAGAAACAGTGTCAGAGTTTATTTGAGGGCGCTCCAAAATCACTGCAGATGGTGACTGCAGCCATGAAATTAAAAGACGCTTACTCCTTGGAAGAAAAGTTATAACCAACCTAGATAGCATATTGAAAAGCAGAGACATTACTTTGCCAACAAAGGTCCATCTAGTCAAGGCTATGGTTTTTCCAGTGGTCATGTATGAATGTGAGAGTTGAGCTGTGAAGAAAGCTAAGCGCCAAAGAATTTATGCTTTTGAACTGTGGTGTTGGAGAAGACTCTTGAGAGTCCCTTGGATTGCAAGGTGATCCAAACTGTCCATTCTAAAGGAAATTAGTCCTGGGTGTTCATTGGAAGGACTGATGCTAAAGCTGAAACTCTAATACTTTGACCACCTCATGTGAAGAGTTGCCTCATTGGAAAAAGTCTTATGCTGGGAGGCATTGGGGGCAGTGGGAGAAGGGGACGATAAAGGGTGAGATGGCTGGATGGCATCACCGACTCAATGGACATGAGTCTGAGTGAACGCCAGGAGCTGGTGATGGACAGGGAGGCCTGGCATGCGCAATTCATGGTGTTGCAAAAAGCCAGACATGGCTGAGTCACTAAACGGAACTGAACTGAACTGAAGATTTCCATAAAGCTTATTCACAGAAGTATGTCTTATCTACCAATTGGCCAGAAATATTTTCAAAAGAATGATAATAATAAAGCCATTGTTGTTTCCATTGTTTTCCTAAAAATGTATTTGGAAACATGCATAATTTTGTAGGAGTATGTGTAGATAAATAGAAGCATAAATGCAACTTTTTTTGCATTAATTAAATTGAACTGCCACATGATTAAAGCTAATAATTTAGTTTATTTGCAAAGACTCCAGACACCACAGTTTAATATGAATGCCTTTAAAAATGTACAAATAATCTGAGAGGTCGAATTGTGATCTGGTCTTATTTCTCTATCTATAACTCTATACTATTACACTTTTCTCTTCTGAAGTATTAGATTAAGAAAAGAACATGTGAATAATAGCATGAACTGTTAAAGCCCCATTAAAACATCAGCACAATTCAGTCCCCAACAAACTCAGAGAAATAAACTGGGTGGCCATCTTTCCCAAGATCAAGTGCAGTCATTTGAATAACCTTTAACTATATTGTATATAAGATCCAAGTATTAATCATTACTACACTACATATATATATGTATATATAAATATTTCCATGATATCTGGATCTATTAATATGAAGATAAATTACTTAAATATATTAAAAGTCTGTCTTTTCAATGGATTTATTATACCTTAATTAACAAAATGTATCTCCTTTTTTAGATAAGTTATAAAACTGAATTTAGAATAAAAGTCACTCTAGAGACATAATAAATTAATTACACTGTTTTTTCATTATTAATTATTTCTTTCAACACAATAAAATATAAATTATAAGAATGAAATAAATCAGCTAATTGTATTAAGTTTATGATTTTATGTTGTAATCAAGTACATATATATATATATAATATCTTGGATTTTATAACACACAGTAAAATTTTTAACATACCACATGTATATTTTTGACGAATAATTTCATCTTTCATCAGTTGCACACTTTAACCTTTTATTTAATAACAACATATATTATACTTACAGGATTTCATTTTAATCTGAAGCACATTAACAAATGTCATATTAAAATATATATCTAATAAAAAAAACGTGGATTAGGTGTTTATGTTGAAATTCCTCCAATTGTACTCTCTTGGTATTCATCAACATATTAATAATTTTTTAAATGTTATAAATAGACATGATGCAGTTAGAGTAACTATTCTTACCATATTGTCATTTACTAGATAAGACATTTCTTTATTTACATGAAAGAAAGGGTAAATAGTTCAAAGGATAAGATTTTTTTTAATTTCTTACTTTTTTCAATTTAACATATATACATTTCTATCACTTTGAATATTTATCACATGAAACAATATTGAAAACCAAGAGTGAGTACAGTAATCAGAAATTCCTATATAAAATGTCCATCAGGTTCAATATCCCTACTTAGAGCAGAATTCTGTTTCATCCTACTAAGCAGGCCAAAGGTGGATGAGAGATGTGTGAGGTACTCACTTAAGAGACAAATCAATATGCAATAAAATATGAATTCTAAGTTTTAATATATTGGATTTTAAAACAGCTTTTTAATCTGCTTAGCTTTAATAAAGCTGTCTTGCATGTGTGTGTACTCAGTTACTTCAGTCCTGTCTAACTCTTTGGAACTCTGTGAACTGTAGCCTGCCTGGCTCCTCTGTCCATGGGGATTCTGCAGGCAAGAATATTGGAGTGGGTTGCCATGCTTTCCTTCCGTGGATCTTCCCTACCCAGGGAAAGAATCCATGTCTCTTATGTCTTCTGCATTGGAAGGCATGTTATTTACCACTAACACCACCTGGGAAGTTTAAATCTGTCTTCAGTTCAGTTCAGTCGCTCAGTCATGTCCGACTTTTTGTGACCTCATGGATGGCAGCATGCCAGGCTTCCCTGTCCATCATCAATCTTAGAGTTTGCTCACAGTCATGTCCATTGAGTTGGTGATGCCATTCAATCATCCAAACTCTGTCATCCCCCTTTCCTCCTGCCTTCAATCTTTCCCAGCATCAGAGTCTTTTCCAATGAGTCAGTTCTTTACATCAGGTGGCCAAAGTATTGGAGCTTCAGCTTCAACATCAGTCCTTCCAATGAATATTCAGGATTGGTTTCCATAGGATTGATTTCTTTGCAGTCCTAGGGACTCTCAAGTTCATGTCCGACTTTTTGTGACCTCATGGATGGCAGCATGCCAGGCTTCCCTGTCCATCATCAATCTTAGAGTTTGCTCACAGTCATGTCCATTGAGTTGGTGATGCCATTCAATCATCTCAAACTCTGTCATCCCCCTTTCCTCCTGCCTTCAATCTTTCCCAGCATCAGAGTCTTTTCCAATGAGTCAGTTCTTTACATCAGGTGGCCAAAGTATTGGAGCTTCAGCTTCAACATCAGTCCTTCCAATGAATATTCAGGATTGGTTTCCATAGGATTGATTTCTTTGCAGTCCTAGGGACTCTCAAGACTCTTCCCCAACACCACAGTTCAAAAGCATCAATTCTTTGGCACTCAGCTTTTTTTATGGTCCAACTTTCACATCCATACTTGACTACTGGAAAAACCATATCTGTCTTTGAGAAAGTTAATTGTAAACAATAGGAATATGACTAAATTAACATAATAAAAATGTGTTTCATAAAACTTCATGGACCACAAAGAAGTAAAAGCATGCCAACTGTAGTCAGAAAACATGTGAACTTGGGTTGGTCTCAGAGTCCTAAAAATATGATAGTTCTTTCTAATATTCTACTATCAAAGCAACTCACCATATCCATTCGTCTCATGACACAAAATCAAGAGAAAGTTAACGCTTTTGACTTTTTATCAATCAATGAATAGTCTTCTTTGGAGTTAAGGACTTTCTCTTATCCAAGTATCTATTGATAAAAACCAACAAAGGAGATGATTTAACTTCCCAGGTAGCAACTAGTGGTAAAGAACCCACATGCCAGGAAACATAAGAGATGCAGGTTCTATCCCTGGGTTGGGAATCTCCTCTGGAGGGGTAATTGGCAAGTCACTCCAGTATTCTTGTCTGGAGAATCCCATGGACAGACGAACCTGGCACTCTAGAGTCCATAGCAATGCAAAGAGTAGGACACGACTGAAGTGTCTTAGCACAACATGCAAAGGAGGTGATTAGGAACCTCCTTCAGTTTCATTAAATGTCTATACAATCCAATAAGTGAGTGTTTCCTTACAGATTTTCAATTTAGTCTGCATCTCAATAATTCCTATTTCATTCAGCTTTTTCAATATATTGACTTAGTATATTTCTCTGATAGCTCAGCTATTCAGTTGGTATAAGGGTAAGGGAATAATAAAGATTGGAATCATGGAAACTGAAGCAAAGATGACAATAAAAACACAGTATATAAATTGTTTTAAAAGAAAAATAGCCATGTTAATGGATAAAGCTGGTTTGAAGTATGCAAATAGCAATATTAAAGCAGAGTACAAAGAAGTTGTTTGAAAAGTGAAGTAACTTGTAATCAGTACCTATTTTATGACAAGTACTGAGAGCTTACCATGAACGATGTCAGATTTGTGATTTCAGAAGAAGATTTAACTTTGGGACCAGGGACCAGGCATGATCACTCAAGAGATTTTGTGTAGCAGAGTTTTATTAAAGTGAAAAAGGGACAGAGAAAGCCTCTGACATAGACAACAGAAGCGGGATGGATAGTGCCCCGCTCCCCCACCTTGCTAGTGTTGCCAAAGGAGTAATATACTTTTTTAATTGGTTACTACAATAAATCAAAAGAATGTCCCAAGGTTGTAAAGATCTTATGAGACCAACTCCCACAATTTGCATTTTAAGAAGACAGGATTAGTCAGAAGATTTTCAAGAAGGAGAAACTGTCCTCAAACAGTATCCATTGTTGTTATATAATCCTTCCTACAGAGTAGGACCAACCTGAGGAGTGGTGGCTGGGCAGGCACAGGAGGGCCTAGAGGAGCTATCCTACATTGAAGGTCAGGCAGGAATGGTGGCGATAAGGAGATACCCCTCGCCCAAGGTAAGGTGCAGTGGCTGTGCTTTGCTGGAGCAGTCATGAAGAGATATCCCACGCCCAAGGTAAGAGAAACCCAAGTAAGATGGTAGGTGTTGCAAGAGGGAATCAGAGGGCAGACACACTTAAACCATACTCACAGAAAACTAGTCAATCTAATCACACTAGGACCACACCATTGTCTAACTCAATTAAACCAAGCCATGCCTGCAGGGCAACCCAAGATGGGAGGGTCATGGTGGAGAGGTCTGACAGAATGTGGTCCACTGAAGAAGGGAATGGCAAGCCACTTCAGTATTCTTGCCTTGAGAACCCCATGAACAGTATGAAAAGGCAAAATGATAGGATAGCAAAAGAGAAACTCCCCAGGTCATTAGGTGCCCAATATGCTACTGGAGATCAGTGGAGAA
>SJXQ01013063.1:38581-48581 GCA_006408695.1 Aepyceros melampus
AGCAACAGTTAGAACTGGACATGGAACAACAGACTGGTTCCAAATAGGAAAAGGAGTACGTCAAGGCTGTATATTGTCACCGTGCTTATTTAACTTCTATGCAGAGTACATCATGAGAAACGCTGGACTGGAAGAAACACAAGCTGGAATCAAGATTGCTGGGAGAAATATCAATAACCTCAGATATGCAGATGACACCACCCTTATGGCAGAAAGTGAAGAGGAGCTAAAAAGCCTCTTGTTGAAAGTGAAAGAGGAGAGTGAAAAAGTTGGCTTAAAGCTCAACATTCAGAAAACGAAGATCATGGCATCTAGCCCCATCACTTCATGGGAAATAGATGGGGAAACAATAGAAACAGTGTCAGACTATTTTTCTGGGCTCCAAAATCACTGCAGATGGTGACTGTAGCCATGAAATTAAAAGACACTTACTCCTCGGAAGAAAAGTTATGACCAACCTAGATAGCATATTCAAAAACAGAGACATTACTTTGCCGACTAAAGTCCATCTAGTCAAGGCTATGGTTTTTCCAGTAGTCATGTATGGATGTGAGAGTTGGACTGTAAAGAAGGCTAAGCACTAGAGAATTGATGCTTTTGAACTGTGGTGTTGGAGAAGACTCTTGAGAGTCCTTTGGACTGCAAGGAGATCCAACCAGTCCATTCTGAAGGAGATCAGCCCTGGGATTTCTTTGGAAAGAATGATGCTAAAACTGAAGCTCCAGTACTTTGGCCACCTCACGGGAAGAGTTGACTCGCTGGCAAAGACCCTGATGCTGGGAAGGATTGGGGGCAGGAGGAAAAAGGGACAACAGAGGCTGGATGGCACCACTGACTCGATGGATGTGAGTCTGAGTGAACTCTGAGAGTTGGTGATGGACAGGGAGGCCTGGTGTGCTGCAATTCATGGTCGCAAAGAGTAGGACATAACTGAGCAATTGAACTGAACTGAATACATGTATATGTATGGCTGAGTCTCTTCATTGTTCACCTAAAACTATCACAATGTTATTAATTGGCTAAACACAAATATAATGTTTTTGATGTTAAAAAAAATCTACTAGAAAAAGAAAAAACATCATAGGAAAACAAAACAATAACAACAAAAATAAAAAAAATGGGGAGCAAACCTTGGAGGTGGGTGTAGTGGCTTAGATGGGGAATGGCTTGACTTTGGCTGTGGTATGATTTAGGTGGAGATGGGGTTTAGGCAGGGGCAGAGTCCTCAATCAGGTCCCACACTGCAAGAAAAGCCCAAAAGGGTGAGGTTGGAGCCAGGGTCCAGGCCTCAGCCCAGCAGAGGGAGCCTCTGGAGTGCCACCAACTTTGGTGTGTGGAGGATCAGGCCAAGGTCCCTAAGAGGCCACCCAGGGACAAGTGGTTGGGGGGAATACCAAGGGTTTCTCCACACCTTCACACCCTGTGTGATCCTCCCCCAAATGGCCAGCCTTTTTCTCCCCTCCATCTCATGATTGTAGAACCTATGAAGGCAGAGGGTGCTCTTGGAGATAGCCCCAGAGGCACAGTTCCTGGCCCAGAGGGCAGAAGTGGTCCCCAGAGGATCAAGGAGAGCCCCAGAGAGTGGAGGGCTGTCAGAGGAGGGAAAGCAGAGGGGTGCCCTGGATGATAGAGAGCTCAGCTAGAGAACAGAGGGGAGTCCAGGAGGACCAAGAGGGCACCACAGATAGAAGGCTCCTCGGAGAAGACAATGGCAAACTACTCTGGTACTCTTGCCTGGAAAATCCCATGGACAGAGGAGCCTGGTACACAGTCCACAGGGTGGCTAAGAGTCGGACACGACTGAGTGACTTCACTTTCACTTTTCACTTTCATGCATTGGAGAAGGAAACGGCAACCCACTCCAGTGTTCTAGCCTGGAGAATCCCAGGGACGGGGGAGCCTGGTGGGCTGCCGTCTCTGGGGTTGCACAGAGTTGGACACCACTGAAGTGACTTAGCAGCAGAGAATGGAGAATGGGGCCCTGGAGGGCAGAGGTAGTCCCAGAGGGTGAAGGGCTTGGCCCAAGACCTCAGGAGGATCCTCAGGTCCAAATGAGCAGGGAAACACCAAGCAGTTCCTCATTGCTCAAATTCTGAGGGATTTTCCCCTGGGCAATCTGGCTTTATTTCTTCTCCCTTTTCTCAAAACTCTGTAGGCACAGGATACCCTGATGTTCAGAGGCAGCACTGAAGGGGTAGAAGAAGTCCTGGAGGGTAGAGAACCAAGTCAGTGACCTCAGGACATTCCCCGGGGCCAGGTATACAGGGAATATTAGGCGCCTCCCTTAGTTGATCCTCCAACCCCCAGGATCCTTCTCCTCCCTGTTGATCTCCTGTAGGCAAGCATGCTTCTCCTGGTTACCTTCAAATTTTGACTGTCATTTACAACATTTCAGTATCTCAGGCATTGTATAGATTTTCTTTTCCCCCTTTTTCCTTGGCTATGAGTCATTTTTCTTGGCACTTCCTCTGTTGAATAACAAATTATATCCTGAATCTTAACTTTCAGAGATTCTAGATTGTTTTCTTTTTTTTTTTGAATGAAGATTATTTATTTTGCATTAGACAATTATTTTTACTAGATTTAAATGTGAAACTTTATTTCTTTAGCAGCAGCTTTGATCTTACCTGATACTTCATCTTTAGCTTCAGTTCAGTTCAGTTCAGTCGCTCAGTTGTGTCTGACTCTTTGCAAATCCATGAGCCAGGCAGGCCAGGCCTCCCTGTCCATCACCAACTCCCGGAGTTTACCTGAACTCATGTCTGTTGAGTTGGTGATACCATCCAACCATCTCATCATCTGTCATCCCCTTCTCCTTCCGCCTTCAATCTTTCCCAGCATCAGGGTCTTTTCAAATGAGTCAGCTCTTCACATCAGGTGGCCGAAGTATCAGAGTTTCAGCTTCATCATCAGTCCTTCCAATAAACACTCAGGACTGATCTCCTTTAGGATGGACTGGTTGCATCTCCTTGCAGTCCAAGGGACTCTCAAGAGTCTTCTCCAACATCACAGTTCAAAAGGATCAATTCTTCGGCACTCAGCTTTCTTTATAGTCCAACTTTCACATCCATATATGACTACTGGAAAAATAGCCTTGACTACATAAAACTTTGATGACAAAATAATGTCTCTGCTTTTTAATATGCTGTCTAGGTTGGTCATAACTTTCCTTCCAAGGAGGAAGTGTATTTTAATTTCATGGCTGCAATCATCATCTGCAGTGATGTTGGAGCCCCCCAAAATAAATTCAGACACTATTTCCCTATCTATTTGCCATATAGTATGGGACCGGATGCCATGATCTTAGTTTTCTGAATGTTGAGCTTTAAGCCAACTTTTTCACTCTCCTCTTTCACTTTCATCAAGAGGATTTTTAGTGTTTCTTCCCTTTCTGCCATAAGAGTGGTGTCATCTGCATATCTGGGGTTATTGATATTTCTCTTGGCAATCTTGATTCCAGCTTGTGATCTTCCAGCCCAGTGTTTCTCATGATATACTCTGCATATAAGTTAAATAAGCAGAGTGAAAATATACAACCTTGATGTATTCCCTTTCCTGTTTGGAACCAATCTGTTTTTCTATGTCTTTAGCTTAGCCCCTTAGAATCTGTTCCATACATGCAAAGTTCAAGAGTTATTCAGGAATAGGGATAGACAGAGTTAGATATTCCTTCATTATCTCTTTTCTTTCCTGGATTCTGTCACTCTTCTGCAAACTGCAGTTTCCTTGCTTCAGTTTTCTGGTTACTCTGAATATAAATTCACCAAGAATTTGTGAATTTGAAGAAGCAAACTGGAAAGAAGAAACTGTGCATTTGTAGGATAATGTGGCATGTGTACAGAGTAGTTGGAATAAAACTTAAATGTTTCATTTGTGAGCACCTACACCTCCATTTCTGCAGGGCAAGCAAAATTGAGCAGAATATTCTGTGCTGCCTCAAGAAGAGACCTCTGGAATTTGGTCCTTAGAATATTTTATTCCACAAGTAAGTTGAGTATTAACTGAGTTTGAACTTCTGTACTTTCTGATATCAGTGTACATTCATCTGCTTGTTTATAACAAAGTCCATTATTTTATATTAACAATGTTGGGCTGCACCCACATGCCTGCAAGTCCTGTATTTGTCCAGCTTCAAGACAGAAAAAAATAGCCAGGAGTCATCAACAGAGACATCAATAGTTGAATGGATGGGGAAGCTGACATATCTGAAGCAAGGTCCTGGAGTGACACCCTACTCCAGGGTATGGGCAGTACTTAATGACTGTCTTAGCTCCAGGTGGGTGGGAAGAGAGTATATCAATTACAGGAGTTACATCAGGTTGGGTAATTAACTATCAGGGAAGTTAGCAGAGGGCATGTACAGGGAGCAAGAGAATAGGCATCTAAAGTGGCCTAATCATACACTAATATATAAATAAGAGATCAGATGGAGGATTCTCAATTATATTTTTGAGTTTAAAATGCTCTTTCAGTAGAAGCTGACAAAGATAGAATACGCCAAAATCTTAATACACTATTTAAAGAATAAGAGTTACTTAAAAAATATTACACTGAAACTACTCTGTTGTGTGTGACAGTTTTGAAGACAAAATACCTCCTCATAAGAGGCTAACTTATTAGCTAATTTCCTTAATGCATTTTATCTAGATATGTCATTTATGTACTTTGCTGTGTTATTTTATATCTAAAAATAACAAATGCTCACTTTTTATTAGCATGTCAACAGTAGGAAAAAAATACCTATTTTTCATCTTTATTTTCTAAATATCTATCACCTTATTTGTCAATCTTTTTAAATTAGTATTTGCCATTCATATATATGCTTTTTTGTATACAAATTATCCTTTAGAAAGAAATGTAGGTTACTAATAAAAGTGACTACACCTGGCATGCAGAATTCTGGGAATCAAGATGAATTAGAAACTTATATTTGAGTGCTTTACTCTTTTAATAGTGTTCTTTGTAAATCTATTCAGTTCAGTTCAGTTGCTCAGTCGTGTCCAACTCTTTGCAACCCCATGAATCGCAGCATGCCAGGCCTCCTTGTCCATCACCAACTCCCGGAGTCCACCCAAATTCATGTCCATTGAATCAGTGATGCCATTCAGCCATCTCATCCTCTACTGTCTGCTTCTCCTCCTGCCCCCAGTCCCTCCCAGCATCAGGGTCTTTTCAAATGAGTCAACTCTTCACATGAGATGGCCAAAATATTGGAATTTCAGCTTCAGCATCAGTCCTTCCAATGAACATCCAGAACTGATCTCCTTTAGGATGGACTAATTGGATCTCCTTGCAGTCCAAGGGACTCTCAAGAGTCTTCTCCAACACCACAGTTCAAAAGCATCAATTCTTCGGCACTCAGCTTTCTTCACAGTCCAACTCTCACATCCATACATGAACACTGGGAAAACCATGGCCTTGACTAGATGGGCCTTTGTTGGCAAAGTAATGTCTCTGCTTTAAATCTGTTACTTTCTTTTAAAATGAGACTTTAAAAGACCACATAGGTAAATTGTGTCTGTTAAATTTATGGCCCATATATAGTCCCTTCAAGTTTTCCATATTATGTTTGTCCTTATGTTTCTATTTTCAGTGGTAGAGTTTTAGCATTTTAAAAAGTTTTCTGCTGCTATATGAATTCAATTAATATCTATATATTCAATTACATCTTTGTGTGAATATTAAATAAACATCTATTACATACAAGATAACTATTTTTCTGCACCCAAGTAGTTTTTATATTCCAACTTCAGTTATCAAAATTCTATACCAGTATTTGCTCTGAAATATTATGGTTCTGTTAAAGTCCACTCAGTATATATCTGGATACTGTCCAAAGATTCTATTCATGTATTTATCCAACAATTTGTGTATTTTAAGTTTATATTATTACTTCATTAATCTAGCAACCTGGGAAGCTAATGGTGATGCTGAAGCAATGAGCAGTTCTAGAATATGTACTTTGTATTCATGGCTCAGGAAGATCTGCTGCACAAGAGATAGGCTACCCATTTGAGTGTTCTTGGGCTTCTCTGGTGGCTCAGATGGTAAAGAATCCTCCTGCAACCTGGGAGACCTGGGTTTAATCCCTGGATTGGGAAGCTCCCCTGGAGAAGGGAAACGGCAATCCACTCCAGTATTCTTGTCTGGAGAATTCCATGGACAGAAGAGCCTAGCAAACTAAAGTTCAGGGGATATCAAAGAGCTGGGTACAACAACAAGAACAGAAAAGAATCAGGCACGACTGAGCAACTAGCTCACAGTAACTCAGATTTTAAAACACAACAAGATATTTAAGAACAGATAAACAAATGAAGAGTAATCTTCATTCAGGCCTATGTATATTTTCACAAAATATTTTTATTTAAAATGCATATCAGTATCCATTATAACTGTTAATATCATTTTGAAAATATAATATTTTACATGTGAGAATATAAAATTTCAGTAATTTAACATGTCATCAGCAAGTATTTTCAAAATATGCTAAATAAAAAGTACTATTCAAGGAACAGGAGACACCAAAGCACATAAAATTTCTTTTATTGCAATGTAATTTACACTAGAAGCTTAGAAAGAAAAACAAAAATTAATGACAATGGAAGGTTTGTGTGGCATGACAAAAATACTCTGCTCTTCATTTTGCACACGTTAATTTCATTTTATTCTAACCAAAACATTACATAAAGAAAAATAATATGCAAGATAGGTGCTATAATTATCTACATTTTACCAATGATACACCAAGATTCTAACATATACAGTAATTTCCCAAATTCTGCAGCTATTGAATGTTGGACCTTCATTAACCTTGGCTAATGTAAGTGTAGAATCACCACCCTTAACCTTACAACATACTGATATAGTTCCAACAGGGACATCGATAGAATGTAAATACATCAAATTATTTAAGCAAGGAAAGTTGTTTGGGACCCTAACCATGTACTTGGTATTTGATTTTCTTAGAAAGTTAGTTATATGAGAAAGAAAAGCAGTGGAAGTAATAGAAGAATGAATAAAAGTATGATTTATTGAGAACTACCAAGTGGTGCTGGAGAAGACTCCTGAGAGTCCCTTGGACAGCAAGGAGATCAAACCAATCAATCTTAAAGGAAAACAGTCCTGAATATTCACTGCAAAGACTGATGCTGAAGCTCCAATATTTTGGTCACCTGATGAGAAGTTGGAAAAGTCCTTGATGCTGGGAAGGATCGAGGGTAGAAAGAGAAGAGGGCAACAGAGGATTAAATGGCTGGATGGCATCACTAATCCAATGGACATGAACTTGGGCAAACTCTGGGAGATGGTGAGGGACAGGGAGGTCTGGCATGCTGCAGTCCATGGGGCTGCAAAGAGTCAGACATGACTGAATGTCTGAAAAGCAACAACAAGAAGTAATTCAGCATGGCTGAAGCAACGGTTAGTGCGTATGCTGGAATGGTGGCAAGTGAAGTAAGACACAGAAACAGGAATATAATCATGCAGGAAGTTTGTTATTGGCCAAGACAGCCTTAATTTTTCCCTTTGCTTAACTAAATGTTGGAGGTACTACTGACTATAAGCCCTGTACCTCTCTTTTCTTAGAGAAGCTTTACATTATAAAGTGTGTAATTTTGAATTTTTTGCACTCCTTTGTTGTATAAATCTTCTACATCTTTCTCAAAGACCTAGTAGCCATTCTTTTGAAATGTAACCATCAAAAAAGATAGTACCCTTATCTCATCTCTGTGGGAGAGTAGAAGATTAACTTGGGTCAGGAACAGTTAACACAGGTAGCCTAATCACATTGACTAAACTTCTCCCCTGCTGTATTTTCTTTAGCTCAGTTCTAGCATTTAAAATTCTTTTGTCTTTCCTTTGTTTTCAGTAGAGTTGAGTTCAATCTATCTCTCCTATGCCAACAGTGTTGATCCAATTACAATATCTTGAGTAAAGTCTTTCTTGCCTATTTCACTCTTGTGCAGTTTTGTCTTAACATTATTACTATAAACACTGAAAGTTACAGGAAAAAATATATCTACTCACATCAGCTAAATTTTACTGTGTACAGTTCATGCTATAAGTATGAATGTGTGTGTGGGGAGGTCTATACATATACTCTCTGGTCTGATAATAAAAGAAACGGTTTGGATGTGTATGTGAAACACATATTATTGTTTGAAATAATAAATCTTCCAGAGACAAGAAGAAATAATATTGAGAAGTTTTAACATCAAGATTCTAGGTAGGCTGGCAAGGTCAGGCAATGCTTGCCTGTCACAAAATATTAATAAGGCCAAGAGTTTGTCATTTGATGGATAGACTCATAAGGACATGTCTCTGAAGGGATACTAGAGATCAAAAGATCAGTTTGTGAAGAGGGAAGGGACGTGGCAGATTGCAAGAATGATTAGCCAGATGTCCACACTTCAAAGTGTCTGTCCAAGAGAGGGCAACAGACAGTCACTGTCTTTCTCTGTAATTTCTTATACACAAATATCTTTCAGATGGGGCAAACTTTGGACCTGAACTAATAACAGCAACAACAGCAAAAAGTATGTTTTATATAGTATTAATTTCTATTTGAATAAAGCATGGCTCTGGTTACACTTTAGAAATAGAGTACAAAGGGCACTTTTGGTTAATACACAGTTTAAAATATATGTCTCAATTTAAAATATATTGACAGAGCTTTGAAAGATAATAAAGCATATTTATAATTCTCTCAAAAATTCTTTTCTTTCTTTCCAATTTAATGCTAATATTAAAAAATTAAGCATCCAAAATATTTCAACATTGAAGTCTGTTGATGTTTTGATTTCTACAGATTCAGCTTTTAAACTAAACTATTTATCCTGACTCATCATTTAAGGATTAGTTTGAATCATCATTTGCTGTCATCAGAAAATAGTTTTTTTTTTTTTAAGGAAATTTATAGATTATGTATTTCTATTTTGTGCATATTGTATAAATTATGCTTTGCATATTATAGTTGAATAACTTTGTCTGATACTGTACCTTTTGGTTTAATTTTTTTCTCAACACTTGAACACATCTCCTCTTGCTCTTAAGTGAGCATTTTTGAGAAGGTTTGAGACCAACTTAAATCTAGTATACCTTTAGAATTATTTATTTTTCCTCAAAATGCAATAACTTACTAGAATATATCTTAATAATTCCCATTCTATCTGTTGCAATAGACATTTTATTTACAAAATGGTTTATATTTTTAAAAAAAAAAAAAAAGCAATGATAATAGTAGAGAGGGCTCCTTTAAATCCTTATCCACCTTTCTCTATTGTTAGCATTTTATATCACTTATACTTGTCAGAGGCTTCCCTGGTGCCTCAGTGGTAAGGAATCCATTTGCCAAGCAGGAGACACAGGTTTGATCCCTGGATCAGAAGAACTCCCTTGAGAAATATATGGCAGTCCACTCCAATATTCTTGCCTGAAAATCCCATGGACAGACGAGCTTGGCAGGTTACAGCCCATGGGGTCATAAAAGAGTTGGACCTGACTCAGCAACTACACACCAACCACATACTTGTCACAACTCAGGAACTGACATTGATAAATTATTATTAATTAAACTCTATAATAGTTTATATCTAATTAGTTTTCTCTAATATTCTTTCAGTGGCTGACTTTATTTTGGGGGGCCTCCAAAATCACTGCAGATGGTGACTGCAGCCATGAAATTAAAAAATGCTTGCTCCTTGGAAGAAAAGTTATGACCAACCTAGACAGCATAATAAAAAGCAGAGACATTATTTTGCCAACAAACGTCCATCTTGTCAAGGCTATGGTTTTTCCAGTAGTCATGTATGTATGTGAAAGTTGGACTATAAAGAAACCTGAGCACCGAAGAATTGATGTTTTGAACTGTGATGTTGGAGAAGACTCTTGAGAGTCCCTTGGACTGCAAGGAGATGCAACCAGTCCATCCTAAAGGAGATCAGTCCTGAGTGTTTATTGGAAGGACTGATGATGAAGCTGAAACTCTGACACTTCGGCCACC
>SJXQ01013063.1:53581-87194 GCA_006408695.1 Aepyceros melampus
CTGCCTTCAATCTTTCCCAGCATCAGAGTTTTTCCAATGAGTCAGTTCTTCACATCAGGTGGCCAAAGTATTGGAGCTCCAGCTTCAGCATCAGTCCTTTCAGTGAATATTCAGGACTGATTTCCTTTAGGATTGACTGATCTGAACTCCTTGCAGTGCAAGGGACTCTCAAGAGTCTTTTCCAACACCATAGTTCAAAAGCATCAATTCTTTGGTGCTCAACTTTCTTTATGGTCCAACTCTCACATCTATACCTGACTACTAGAAAAACCATAGCTTTGACTAGATAGACCTTTGTTGGCATGGTTTTGTAATCATCTCTAAATTATACATTTCTTCTATTAATATTTCTCTGAGATAATTTATGATTACATTTCTCTGAAACTGTGATGAAAAATTGTTCCAAAATCTTGGTTTTTTTCCTTTTTTTTCATATTTTTGCCCTCCTTTTATTTGCATTTTCTACCTTTTTCCTTGCTGTTTTTATTTGTAATTCTTAATTTGAACTCTATTACATAAACTACTGTGTGGGAGGTTACAATGTGAGGTTTTGTAGAGTCTGGAAATCATAGATTAGGTTTATCTGTGATAAATAAAACTTTAAAAATACAACTGGTATGTATTTTGAGAGAAATCTTCAAGTAATATGTATGGTATGTTACGTATGTGTGATGTGTTTGTGAAAGATTTTGTTATACACAGTATTATTCATGCCAAATACATTTATGCTCATGAATATATATAACAAAGGAATTAGAAGACTGTAAGAGTAAAGATTGAATTCATTTCAATTATTGTTTTAGTGTATTTAATTATATTCTTACTTATATACCTTTCATTTTTAGCTCATTTAAAGTATGATATTTCTGGAAGCACAGAATATTAGAGGAAATATCAACTGATAAAAGTGTTGTAGATAATTTTAAGATGACTTTAATATGAATTATGAATGAATCTCATCTTATGGTCCTGAAAATTTGATACTTAATATTTTTATATTTTATGTTAATCAGTTTTCACTATTATGCTTTTGTATTTAATGTCATTTTATATTCAAAGTAGTTTTATATCTTATTAATGTGCCAAGGCCATTAAATATTGGAATGGAGAATCAAGTTTTTTTGACGACATAGATTGATAAGACAACACTAGACTACTAACCACATTCAAGCTCTAAACCAAATAAAGTAATATGCAATTTAAAAAATCACACTGGCTGTTAACATTGGAGGCTCCTCCAGTGTAAAAGTTGATTCCTCATTGCAGTTTATGGTTTCATTATTGTGTACAGAACATAAGCCTGAAGCAATCAAATTTTGCCATGTGGTTAATAGACATACTACTATTCACACTTGAAACCCTTCATACATATTCTTTGCTCTTTAAGCAATCCTGTGTTTTCTATGTTAGTTATTAACCAATAATCTTAAATTTCAACTAACCTCCTCATATAAAAACACATAAATATGTTTCTTATCAGATCCATCATTTGTGATATTAAATACCTTTTGAGATTTCAAGGAATGATAGAAACAACATTAAAAGGCAGGCTGATTCCTGTTGATGTTTGGCAGAAACCAACTTATATTTTAAAACATAAATAAATAAATTTTAAAAAGGCAATTATATCTGAAAAAATACTATATTTCAAGCTAATGTCGAATGTCCTTTTCTTTCACGTAAGTGTTTCCTTTCACTTTATTCTTTATTTTTAAGACAATGAATTGTGCTTTCTCTCTTCTTTCTCTTCCATTTCCTTCCTCTTCTTCTATATTTCCCTTGATAATTAAAGATTAAAATTTAAATAATGATATACTCAAGGAGCACATATACTTTTCTACCACTTTACATTGCTGTACACATGTGTAAAATAAGTTTAGCTCTCAGTCTTCTTTAATTAAAAAATGTCATTTTTCTACTTTCTCTCTAACTTATTTGTACTTCATTATCAAAACATAAAAGTTGTTCTTTTTAAAAAATATATAAATTTATTTATTTTAATTGGAAGTTAATTACTTTACAATATTGGTTTTGCCATATATCAACATAAGTCCGCCACAAGTATACACATGTTCCCCATCCTGAACCCTCCTCCCTCCTCCCTCCCCATACCATCCTTCTTGAAACATGTATAATATAATATATAAAACTTGTTCTTATCCTTGAATCCTCTCTATCTCATATTCTATTCATTACAAGTCCTTCTTTCCATTGTGTGTAAAGATAATAGAACTTATCACTTTTAGTACTTACTCAAATAAATTATCTTTCAAATTATGAAGATCTCTGACCTGGATGATGGCAATAACATTCTAAGTGTTACCACTCATTATCTTACTAATTTCCACCAACATAGTCACAGAGTGGGACATGACTGAGAGAACAAAGAACAATCTGTTCTCCATAGTGCAGCTATTATGACCCTTTTAAAACTGAATTTCTTTTTTCCCCTTCATAACTATGGTTCAAAATTTCTATATTATTTTCAATAGTATCCAGAGTCTATATGACTTATAGATCCCAACATATCTGAAAATTGGTTTCCTATTAGCTCTCAACACCGACGACTCCTTTGCATGCAGGATACTCTTCAGTTGTACTGACCCTCTTGAGTTAGTTGCTCAGTCGTGTATGGCTCTTTGAAACCCCATGGTCTATACCCTGTCAGGCACCTCTGTTCAAGGGATTTCTCAGGCAAGAATATGGTGTGGGTAGCCATTCCCTTCTCCAGGGAATTGAACCCAGGTCTCCTGCAATGCAGGCGGATTTCCTTACCATCTGAGCCACCATAGAAACCTACTGACTTTCTTGATTTTCTTTAAATGTGATAAGTATTCTCCTGATTCAGAGTTTTAGAACTTTTGTTTTTGTATACTCTTTCCCAGAGGACAATATAGCTGCCATCCTTAACTTGTTCAAGTTTATTTCTTTTTCATAGGGACTTTTTTCCAGTATATGTCAAGCCAGATGCATATTTCCCTGTTTATTTATGAATTATTTTCACCAATTTGAAAGTAAGCTCCATGAAAATAAAATACTCTTGCATCTTTCACCTCCCCAAAAGTTCAACAACACAGTAGCTGCTCAGTTCTTTGAGGATAACACCTGAATTGCAATAATATCATTGCACATTCAGAAATTATACATAGAAAGTATAGTAACAGGTAATGATATTACCTATTAAACACTTTATATAAAAGAGTAAACAGTTTATCCCATTTTCCTTGCCTATATATATACACAATTTTAAACATTTTCTATTGAATAAACGTATTCAGTCTAATATCTATTCAAGAAGACATAAAGTGGTATATTCTTGAACTTTTCAGATTTAGGTTCTATTAGTTGGAGGTGTGACCTAAATCACAACAATAGAAAGACAGAGCCCCTAAAGTAATTCCCAGGGTTGAGCCAGTTTAAAACCCAAAATCCCTGTGAAAAAGAAATGGGGCCCTTGAAGAAGAACCTTGATGCACTGTAAAAATGTATTCTGAAAAATTTCATCCTAGTCTTCTCCAAAGGAACAATCAGCCATTTTCTAGGGTGACCATATATTAGAAAAGGAGACATAATCAAGCATTTTGGGAATTATTGCCTTTGAACTGATACTTCTTTCTTCACGAGTCTATTCTTTCAATCATTTTCTAGCTCATTGCCTATTTTGGTTATGTGTATTTGACTGATCAAAGTCTATTCATTTGTACATTGATATATATAACTAACTCAACCAACTAAAACATAGCTTTCAAAAAAATGAGTTTTTTTTTTCTTCTTTGATGTTATATTGCTAGTAGTTAGAACATTGTCTTGCTGATAGTTAATATCACTCTTGTTGACTAAGGATAAACTAATTAAATTCTTTCATATGTCACATAGCAGTTTTGTTGGTCATCATTATAAAGACATTAATGAGTCTAAATGAAGAAAAATGATACTTGAATTATTGTAAGTAGCAAATAAATTAGAATACACATATACACATACAGCATATATGTGAAATTATATTGAAAAGTAAATTTTCTTTATTTATTTATTGAATAAATACTGGTTGAGCACCTACAAATAGCTGTGAAAAGAAGAAAAGCAAAGAGAAAAAGAAAGATATAAGCATCTGAATGCAGAGTTCCAAAGAATAGCAAGAAGAGATAAGAAAGCCTTCCTCAGTGATCAATGCAAAAAAATAGAGGACAAGAACAGAATGGGAAAGACTAGAGATCTCTTCAAGAAAATTAGAGATACCAAGGGAACATTTCATGCAAAGATAGGCTCGATAAAGGACAGAAATGGTATGGACCTAACAGAAGCAGAAGATATTAAGAAGAGGTGGCAAGAATACACAGAAGAACTGTACAAAAAAGATCTTTAAGACCAAGACAATCATGATGGTATGGTCACTCACCTGGAGACAGACATCCTGGAATGTCAAGTGGGCCTTAGAAAGTATCACTATGAACAAAGCTAGTGGAGGTGATGGAATTCCAGTTAAGCTCTTTCAGACCCTGAAAGATGATGCTATGAAAGTGCTGCACTCAATTTTACAATTTACATTTAAATATTTTTCCAATATCATGGTTACACAAGAATGCCCTGTGTGAGAATATAGACATATGCTTTAATTTTATATTTCCTTAAAATGCTATTACTAATTTCTGATTTATGAATACTACATTATTGCTTGCCAAGAAAGAATTTATTTGTTTCATATAAGTAAGTAAGTAAGTAAGTAAGTAAAGTCACTCAGTCGTGTCGACTCTTTGTGACCCCATGGACTGCAGCCCAACAGGCTCCTCAGTTTCATATAATTGATTTCAATCTAATAAAGGGTTCTATCTGAATTACCATTATATTATGTTTTAAGTAAGTATAAAAGCTATGGCAAAAAAAGAATAAATGAGACAATAATTAGCATTTAGTTTTAAAGATATTTTCCTTTTCCTTGAGAATAAGAATTATCTTAAAATTGTTGAAAAGGACTCTCTTGTTTCTTAAACCCAAGCTTTCCTGTGTAAAAGTGAATTGAATTAAAAAGGCTATTAATGCATTCCTCACAAAGATGTGATCAGCTAAGAGATTTTTAAACTATATAACAATAGCTAATGCAATATTTGTTAATCACATTTATATATTCATTCTTTAACCTACTTGCTGGGTGCTGTTAAAGCATTTCACAAATCACAGTAAGTTTTCTTTTATTCAAATTCCTGATTCTAATGCTGATACTGGAAACAATCCTTATTAAAATTTAACCACTTGGGATTTCAATATAATAATAGAAATTTCAATATCTATATTCCCCACTAAAGAAAAATGAAAATGTCTGCTACTGTAATAAGTATGTACAGTGTCACATATTGTCACTAATTGCTTTTAAACCCTATAAATTAAATTTTTCAAAGAGGAAGAAATTTGGTGAGAAAAAAAATAATAAAGCTTTGTATTTCCATGCCAAATGTTTCTGCATAATATTGATAGATATTAATATCTGTCTACATTTTAAGCAAAAAATTTGTTGTTAATTAAGTTGATGCTCCATTCATGTAACTATGAAGACTGATCCCGTGGTCTTTTTATATTGACCTGTTATCTAATTAATCATTATTCTCTATTTCATAGCAAATTAAACCACAAAAGTGGTTGTTAAATCCTTTCTTGTTGACTAAATTATCTTTGTCTTATGTAAGTCTTTAACCGGCCATATTTATTATCGCTGATGACTAATAAATATTTTGTCAGGAAAAACTATGTACTATATATTACATTTATGTGATCATCTCTGTGTATGTAATCAAGGATAATTCAGATTATAATTGCACTATCCTAGTGAAATAATGCCTCATTTATTACATTTCTTTGAATGGGTTTATATTAAGATGAACACATTAAGTGGAACTTACTATTGTTATTCTCATATCATTCTATTTTTTCATGATTTGGTTGGGAGGCCTTGATAAGTTAGAGCACTAAAATGCAGTACACAGTTTCTCTATTAAAAAAAGAAATTTGTGCTTTATATGATCTCCCATATTTTATATTTATTGCTATAATAATTTTCTTCGTTCCTATTTGTGTGCGTGAGTAGCTTAGTATTGCCTGTATTTGTCCTTTGAATTAATGAACTAGTCTTTTATTGCACTTGCAAATTACAAAGGAAATAGGGAGATTTTTTTTTTCATTTACATATAGCTACTATGTTGAGAAACATTTAGGAAAATATAATGTAATATTAAAGGTAGTAGACGTTAGTTATAAATCCAGTCATTAGTAGGCACAACACTATTCTTGCAGTAATGGCTAGTTAACTTATTTCAACAAAGGTTCTGTTAGAATTTCTTTTAATATTGTTTTGTAAATTAAAATTTGTTTACATAAATGTAGAGTCCAGGTGACTCAGTGGTAAAGAGTCCACCTGCCAATGCAGGAGACACTGGAGATATGGGTTCAATCCCTGGCTAGAGAAGATCCCTTTGAGGATGAAATGACAATCCACTTCAGTATTCTTGCTGGGAATACTGGGCCAGAGGGCTACAGTCCATGAGGTCGCAAAGAGTCAGACATGACTGAGCAACTGGACACACACACACACAAGGGTGGATTTAATTGAGTAAGTGCTATTTTGTAAAGAGCATGCAAAAGGCAAAAAATATTTCCTACAATTCTGATTAAGATGGAGGACACTTTTCTTAATATAACATGTAAAATTATAAAGGTATTTGTGTAACAACTTCTGTGCTTATAATATATCTATATGGTTTTCCCCAATTTATATACTGATGGAAAAATAGGCTGGCAAGAATTGTTGACTACAATCTTGATTTTTATTTTGATAAAGAATATTTTTATTCTATATGTAAAACTGCCTTCCATAGCCCATTTTTGAGGTATAAAACATACTCCACAAAGTTTTTATCTTTATTGAATAACACAATATGCTATTTTGGAGGATGGATAGGAAAGGCATAGAAAATGTGAAATGCAACTCAAATTGAAAATAGCTAACGTGTGAATGTTCAACATATCCTTAATTCTGTGTATACTGATTAGCCACAGGATATGACATACAAATAAAAACATATAACAAAAACTTCTTAGTTAATATTCACATTTAATATTGAAGTATAAAGTTAGTAAGGCAATTTCTTGGCTCTTGATAACAATAAAATTATGCCAAAGTTGAATGGTACCAGTTCAGCAAATTTTCTAATATTGTAGGGGAAAAAAAAGAGGAAAGACTGGAAGAAAGAAAAGAAGGAAGAAAAGAAAGACTATTAACGCAGATTACTTGTATGCTCAGTTGCTTCAGTTGTGTTTGACTCTTTGCCACCACATGGATCATAGCTCACCAGGCTCCTCTGTCCATGGAATTTCCCTGGCAAGAATACTGGAGTATGTTACCATGCCCTCCAGGGGATCTTCCCAATGCAGGGATCGAATGTACATCGCCTGTGTCTCCTGCATTGTAGGCAGATTATTTGCTGCTGAGCCACTGGAGAACTCCCTAAAGCAGACTAAAACAATTTATATATGACATTGTTTTGCTAAATCACTTCAGTCATGTCCGACTCTGTGTGATCCCATGGACAGCAGCCCCCCTGGGTCCTCTGTCCACGGGATTTTCCAGGCAAGCATACTGAAGTGGGTTGCCATTGTTTTCCTCCTTGGCATGTGAACATTTATATCACTAATTGTATTAGATTTTACTTTTGTTCAGAATATTCAGAAACCTGCTTTATATGAATAGTCAATACTGATATGAAGACATTTCCTTCACTGTTGAGAGAAGTTTTGCCCATATAACACATTTAGGCTAAAATAAATAAAAGTGATATGCCAATTGGGAGCAGAACATTTTACAAACAGTGTAGCCTCACTATCTCTTTCCTTTCTTGCTTCAAGATCAGCTCTGTTCAGTCACTCAGACGTGTTCAACTTGTTGCAACCCCATGGAATGAAATATGCCAGGTTTGCCTCTCCTTCACTATCTCCCAGAGTTTGCTCAAACTCATGGCCATTGAGTCAGTGATGCTATCCAACCATCTTGTCCTCTGTCATCACTTTCTCTTGCCTTCAATCTTCCCAGCATCAGGGTCTTTTCCAATGAGATGGCTCTTTTTGGCCAAAATACTAGAGCTTCAGCATCAGTCCTTCCAATGATTGTTCAGGGTTGATTTCCTTTAGGATTGACTGGTTTGATCTCCTTGCAGTCCAAGGGACTCTCAAGAGTCTTCGCCCACATCAATTCAATATCAGTTCAAAAGCATAAAATCTTTGGTGCTCAGCTTGCTTTATAGTCCAACTCTCAAATCCATACATGACTACTGGAAAAAACAGCTTTGACTAGACAGGCCTTTGTCAGCAAAGTAATGTCTGCTTTTCAATATGCTGTCTATATTTGTCATAGCTTTTCTTCCAAGAAGCAAGCATCTTTTAATTTCATGGCTGCAGTCACCATCTGCAGTGATTTTGGAGCCCAGGAAAATAAAATCTGTCACTGCTTCCATTTGTTTCCCCATCTATTTGCCATGAAGTGATGAGACTGAATGCCATGATCTTAGTTTTTTGAATGTTGAGTTTTAAGCCAACTTTTTCACTCTCCTCTTTCACCTTCATCAAGAAGCACTTTAGTTCCTCTTTACTTTCTGCCATTAGGGTGGTGCCATTTGCATATCTGAGGTTATTGTTGGAAAAAACAGCTTTGACTAGACAGGCCTTTGTCAGCAAAGTAATGTCTGCTTTTCAATATGCTGTCTATATTTGTCATAGCTTTTCTTCCAAGAAGCAAGCATCTTTTAATTTCATGGCTGCAGTCACCATCTGCAGTGATTTTGGAGCCCAGGAAAATAAAATCTGTCACTGCTTCCATTTGTTTCCCCATCTATTTGCCATGAAGTGATGAGACTGAATGCCATGATCTTAGTTTTTTGAATGTTGAGTTTTAAGCCAACTTTTTCACTCTCCTCTTTCACCTTCATCAAGAAGCACTTTAGTTCCTCTTTACTTTCTGCCATTAGGGTGGTGCCATTTGCATATCTGAGGTTATTGATATCTCTGCAGCAATCTTGATTCCAGCTTGTGCTTCATCCAGCCCAGCATCTCACATGATGTACTCTGCATATAAATTAAATAAGCAGGGTGACAATATGAAGCCTTGACATACACCTTTCCTAATTTTGAATAGTCCATTGTTCCATATCTGGTTATAACTGTTGCTTCTTGATCTGCATACAGGTTTATCAAGAGGCAAGTAAGTTGGTCTAGTATTCCCATCTCTTTCAGAATTTTCCACAGTTTTTTGTGATCCACACAGACAAAGGCTTTAGTGTAGTCAATGAAGCAGAAGTAGATGTTTATCTGCTTAAGGATAAACCATGTCATAGAGAGGGACTATTCTTTAATCTGAGCTCTGATAATAGAATTTAGGATTAGATGCACGTCTAACTCACCTATAACTTTAGCAAGATACAGCCAATTGTTGTTATAAAGCTCTTAGAATTATTTTATTTTCAGTCTAAATGAGTATATATGTAGATTATTTTGATTGATACATACACTACACTAGAATGGCACTGTAGATCAGAAGTTTCTATGAACTTCATTTTAGGTCTTCAAAACATAACATTTTAAACTTGTAGTTTCAGCTTAATGTGTAGAGTTTGGAAATTCTCATGCTACACTTTAGCAAAAAAAAAAAGATGAACAAATTACAAACAATGAATATGTTTGGCCTTAGCAATGAATTAAAATTTCAGGACAAACCACCACCCCCAAATCTAGAGAGACAAACACATATGGAGAATCCCACACACAATAGCCCACTAGATTCCACTGTCCATGGAAATTTCTAGGCAAGAATATGGGAATAGGTTGTCATTTCCTACTCCAGGGGAACTTGCAGACCTAGGGATAGAATCCAGGCCACTTGTATCTCCAGCATTGGGAGGTGGATGGTTTAGAAATGAACCACTTGAAAAAATCATTCAGTTCAGTTCAGTTCAGTTGGTCAGTCATGTCTGACTCTTGTGATCCCAAGAACTGTAGCACACCAGGCCTCCCTGTCCATCCTCAATTTCCAGAGTTTACACAAACACATGTCCTTTGAGTCAGTGATGCATTCCAACCATCTCATCTTCTGTCATCCCCTTCTCCTCCTGCCTTCAATCTTTCCCAGCATCACATCTTTTCAAATGAGTCAGTTCTTCACATTAGGTTGCCAAAGGATTGGAGTTTCAGCTTCAGTATCAGTCCTTCCAGTGAATATTCAGGACTGATTTCCTTTAGGATGGACTGGTTGTATCTCCTTGCTGCCCAAGGGACACTCAAGAGTCTTCTCCAACACCACAGTTCAGAAGCATCAATTATTCAGTGCTCAGCTTTTTTTATAGTCCAACTCTCACATCCATACATGACTACTGGAAAAACCATAGCTTTGACTGATAGACCTTTGTTGGCAAAGTAATGTCTCTGCTTTTTAGTATGATGTCTAGGTTGGTCCTAACTTTTCTACCAAGGAGCAAGTGTCTTTTGATTTCATGGCTGCAGTCACCATCTGCAGTGATTTTGGAGCCCAAAAGCATAAAGTCTGTCACTGTTTCCTCTGTTTCCCATCTATTTGCCATGAAGTGATGGGAAATGCCATGCTCTTAGTTTTCTGAATGTTGACCTTTAAGCCAGGTTTTTCACTCTTCTCTTTCACTTTCATCAAGAGGCTCTTTAGTTCTTCACTTACTGCCGTAAGTGTGGTGTCATCTGTATATACGCAGTTATTTCTCTCGGCAATCTTGATTTCAGCTATACAGCCTTGATGCACTTCTTTCCTGATCTGGAGCAAGTCTGTTGTTCCATGTCCATTTCTAAGTGTTGCTTCTTGACCTGCATATAGATTTCTCAAAAGGCAGGTCAGGTGGTCTGGTATTCCCATCTCTTGAAGATTTCCACAGTTTGTTGTGATCCACACAGTCAAAAGCTTTGTCATAGTCAATAAAGCAATAGCAAATGCTTTTCTGGAACTCTCTTGCTTTTTCTAAAATCCAGCGGATTTTGGCAATATAATCTTTGGTTCCTCTGCCTTTTCTAAATCCAGCTTGAACATTTGGAAGTTCACAGTTTACTTACTGTTGAAACCTGGCTTGGAGAACTTTAGGCATTACTTTGCTAGCATGTGAGATGAGTGCAATTGTGCGATAGTTTGAACATTCTTTGGCATTGTTTTTCTTTGGGATTGCAATGAAAACGGACTTTTCTAGTCCTGTGGCCACTGCTGAGTTTTCCACATTTGCAGGCATGTTGAGTGTGGCACTTTCACAGCATAACCTCTTAGGATTTGAAATACCTCAACTGAAATTCTATCACCTCCACTAGCTTTGTTCATAATGATGCTTTCTAAGGCCCACTAGACTTCATATTCCAGGATGTCTGGCTCTAGGTGAGTGATCACACCATCATAATGACCCGGGTCGTGAAGATCTTTTTTGTATAGTTCTTCTGTGTATTCTTGCCATCACTTCTCAATATCTTCTGCTTCTGTTAGGTCCATAACTTTTCTGTCCTTTATTGAGCATTTTTTCACCTTTGAATGAAAAGTTCTTTTGGTATCTCTAATTTTATTGAAGAGATATCTAGTCTTTCCCATTCTATTGTTTTCCTCTATTTCTTTGCACTGATCAATGAAGAAGTCTTTCTTATCTCTTCTTGCTATTCTTCAGAACTCTGCATTCAGATAGGTATATCTTTCCTTTCCTCCTTTGCCTTTCCCTTCTCTTCTTTTCAGAGCTATTTTTAAAGCCTCCACAGACAACTATTTGCCTTTTTGCATTTCTTTTTCATGGGGATGATCTTGATCACTGCTTCCTGTACAATGTCATGAACCTCCATCCATATTTCTTCAGGCACTCTGACTATCAGATCTAATCCCTTGAATGCATTTGTTACTTCCACTGTATAATTGTAATGGATTTGATTTAGGTCATACCTGAATAGTCTAGTGGTTTTCCCTATTTTTTTTCAATTTAAGTCTGAATTTTGTAATAAGGTGTTCATGATCTGAGCCACAGTCAGTTTCCTTTTTTTTTTTTTTTTTTTCTATCTCTATAGAGCTTCTCCACCTTTGGTTGCAAAGAATATAATCAATCTGATTTTGGTATTGACCATCTGGTGATGTCCATGTGTAGAGTCTTCTCTTGTGTTGTTGGAAGAGGATGTTTGCGCTGGCCAGTGTGTTCTCCTGGCAACACTCTATTAGCCTTTACCATGCTGCATTCTGTACTCCAAGGTCAAATTTTCCTGTTACTCCAGGTATTTCCTGACTTCCTACTTTGGCATTCCAGTCCTCTATAATGAAAAGGACATCTCTTCTGGATGTTAGTTCTAGAAGGTCTTGTAGGTCTTCATAGAACAATTCAACTACAGCTTCTTCAGCATAACTGGTCAGGGCATAGACTTGGATACTGTGATATTGAATGATTTGCTCTGGAAACAGAGATCATTTTGTCTTTTTTGAGATTGCATCCAAGTACTGCATCCAAGTACTGTACTCTTTTGTTGACTATGATGCTATTCCATTTCTTCTAAGGGATTCTTGCCCACAGTAGTAGATATAATGATCATCTGAGTTAAATTCACCCACTCCTTTCCATTTTAGTTAACTGATTCCTAAAATGTCACTCTTGCCATCTCCTGTTTGACCACTTCCAATTTGCCTTTATTCATGTATGTAACATTTCATATTTCTATGCAATATTGCTATTTGCAGCATTAGACTTTACTTCCATCACCGTCACATCCACAGCTGGGTGTTGTGTTTGCTTTGGCTCCATCTCTTTATTCTTTCTGGGGTTCTTTCTCTGCTCATCTCCATTAACATATTTAGGCACCTACCAATCTGGGGAGTTCAACTTTCAGTGTCCTATCTTGTTGCCTTCCATACTGTTCATGGAATCTCAATGCAAGAATACTGAAGTGGTTTGCCATTCCCCTCACCATTGGACCATGTTTTGTCAAAAATTTCCACCATGACCCATCCATCTCAGGTGGCCATACATGGCATGACTCATATTTTCATTGAGTTAGACAAGTTTGTGGTCCATGTGATCAGATTGGTTAGTTTTCTGTGATTGTGGTTTTCAGTCTGTCTGTCCTCTGATGGAGAAGAATAAGAGGCTTCCAGAAGCTTCCTTATGGGAGAGACTGACTGAGGGGGAAACTGGATCTTGTTCTGATGGGCACGGGGGAAAATCATTACTGCATATCAAAGTCTTCAGTATAATAGCAATAAAAGATCTTCAATACATAGACTTTGTCTAGGAAGGAGTTCTTATGGAAACCCAGTGCAACAGAGGAGTCAAATATAAGAATGATAATAAATGTGGATCTCTTGGCAAGCACAGCTAAACCAACAAAATTCTGTAAGGCAATCATCCTTCACTTAAAAATTTGTTAATTGAAAAATAAATACATTTCAACTCCCACTCAATTAAATGTGAAATTTCACAATAAAAATATTTTTTCCCTAAGTTTCTATTACTCATACATGTCTGTGGCTGTGCTTAGTCACCCAATTGTGTCTGACTTTTTGCAACAACATTTACTGTAGCCTTCCAGGCTCTTCTCTCCATGGGGATTCTCCAGGCAGGAATTCTAGAGTAGGTTGCCATGCCCTCCTCCAGGGTATCTTCCCAACCCAGGGATAGAATCCCCTTCTTGCTCATGTCAGGCTGATTCTTTATGATCTAATTCACCAGTGAAGCCCAAGAACACTGGAATGGGTAGCTATCCTTTCTCCAGGGGATCTTCCTGACTGGGAATTGTGTCAGGGTCTCCAGCATTGTAGGTGGATTCTTTACCAGCTGAGCTATCAGCAAAGACTCAAAACATGTCTAGCATTCAATCAAAAGTTATAAGACTTGCTGATAGAGAAGTATAAACTATAAGAAAAGACTAAAAGCATCAGAACAAAACCCTGATATGACAGATTTTGGAATATGAGACCAAAAATTTAAAATAGCTATGATCAATATATTAACATTATTTGACTAATAAATAAGTCTGAAATGTTTACAAAATAATTACAAAATTGGTAAACCCAAGTAATTGAAATACAAGAAGGACAACTAAGAAAGAACTGAGCAAAAGATATATTCAGAGAATAGTCATCAAGTTATTTCCAAAATATGATAACAAACAACAATTAATTAAAAAAAAAAAACAGATATAGTAATCTCAAGAAAATTTACACCTAAGCATGGACTACTCAAACTGCCAAAACCAAGAAAATGTGAAAATTTCCAAAGAAACCAGTGAGGATGAGGCAAACTTAATTCTTATTTGCATCCTGCCAGGGGAATGGCAATGAAAATTACAGCAAACTTGTAGTTAGAAATCATGGAAACAGAAAGAGAGTGGAGTGAAATATTAAAGATGTCAAAATTTTAAAATGAAATAAAACCCATCTATAAAAAACCTCTACATGCAAAAAAATTATACTTCAAGAAATGAAAGCAAAATAATGGTTTTCCCAGACTAAGAAAAATTAATCACCACCACCTTAGTTTGCAAAATAATAAAAGGAATTTTCACAAAGAGCAAACCAACATAGATCATAAATTGGAATCTACTTAATGTAAGAACTTCAAAGAAATAATTTAAAACTTAAAATGATTCTGCCTCCCTTAGTCTTCATTAACCTAAACAGTAATAATGCATTTTAAATAATAGTATTAAAAACATATTTTGGGATTATACTATATGAACAAGTGAAATGTATCACAGTATTGTTATAAGAGTTGATAGTGATAAAATAAAAAATATAGGTTTTTTGCACTACGGATTAAGCACTATTCAGTTAAGTTCAGTTCAGTTCAGTCACTCAGTCGTGTCCGACTCTTTGCGACCCCATGAATCGCAGCACATCAGGCCTCCCTGTCCATCACCAACTCCCGGAGTTCACTCAGACTCATGTCCATCAAGTCCGTGATGCCATCCAGTCATCTCATCCTCAGTCGTCCCCTTCTCCTCCTGCCCCCAATCCCTCCCAGCATCAGGGTCTGCCAATGAGTCAACTCTTCACATGAGGTGGCCAAGTACTGGAGTTTCAGCTTTAGCATCATTCCTTCCAAAGAAATCCCAGGGCTGATCTCCTTCAGAATGGACTGGTTGGATCTCCTTGCAGTCCAAGGGACTCTCAAGAGTCTTCTCCAACACCACAGTTCAAAAGCATCAATTCTTCGGCGCTTAACCTTCTTCACAGTCCAACTCTCACATCCATACATGACCACAGGAAAAACCATAGCCTTGACTAGACGGACCTTAGTTGGCAAAGTCATGTCTCTGCTTTTGAATATGCTATCTAGGTTGGTCATAACTTTTCTTCCAAGGAGTAAGTGTCTTTTAATTTCATGGCTGCAGTCACCATCTGCAGTGATTTTGGAGCCCAAAAAAATAAAGTCTGACACTGTTTCTACTGTTTCCCCATCTATTTCCCATGAAGTGATGGGACTGGATGCCATGATCTTCATTTTCTGAGTGTTGAGCTTTAAGCCAACTTTTTCACTCTCCTCTTTCACTTTCATCAAGAGGCTTTTTAGTTCTTCACTTTCTGCCATAAGGGTGGTGTCATCTGCATATCTGAGGTTATTGATATTTCTACTGGCAATCTTGATTCCAGCTTGTGTTTCTTCCAGTCCAGAATTTCTCATGATGTACTCTGCATATAAGTTAAATAAGCAGGATGACAATATACAGCCTTGATATACTCCTTTTCCTATTTGGAACCAGTCTGTTGTTCCATGTCCAGTTCTAACGGTTGCTTCCTGACTTGCATACAGATTACTATTTAAATGTTTAGTTATAAATATTTTAGATCTAAATGTATATTTTAAAACCTAGGGCAACAGCAACAAAAGGTTTTAAAGTACAACTGATATGCTAATAAGGGAGAGAAAGTGGAATTATAAAAGTTTCCATTAAATCCGAGATAGAAGGAAAATAGAGAAATATAAAAGGTAGGAGAAAAAGATAAACTTGGTAATCATCCAAATATATCAGTAATCATTTTAAATGTAATTGGTTTAAATATACCAATTCAAAGACTGAGATTGCCAGAGAAGCTTTTAAAAATCAAGACCCAATTATGTGTTTCTATAAAAATCTCACTATATTTAAAGTTTAACATATGTTAAAAGTATATGGAGTTGAGACAGAAACATTTGCTCATGATAATCAAAAGAGATCTGGAGTTAATATAGTAATATCAGACATGAAACAGTGTAGTTCAAGGAAAATCATCAAAAATAAAGAGACATAAAATGATGTTAAAAGGGTCAGTTGTCAAAGGAAAGATTTTTTTTAACGTGTATGCACCTACCAAGAAAATATCAAAATAGATAAGACTAAAATTGATAGAACTGCAAGGAAAAGCAAATCCTTTATTATAGCTAGAGATTGCTGTAACCATTTTTTTTTTTTTTTTTTTTTTTTTAGATTTTAGTAGACCAAATAGAAAATCAGTAAAGACACAGTTGAACTATAGGGCACTACTGAAAAACTTGATCTAAGTGACATTTAAGGAATACTACATCAACAGCATCAGAATATATATTTTTCTCAAGATCATGTGAAATATTCACCATGACAAACCACATTCTTGATTATAGAGTACATCTTAGCCAATATAAAAAGATAGAAGACATATAGCGTGTTCTTTGATCAAAATGAGATTACACTAGAAATCAATTACAGAAAGAGATCTGGAAAATACTTAAATATTTAGAAATTAAATACCACTCATCTAAGTTGAACATGCATCAAAGATGAAGTCTCAGGAAAAAATTAATATATCTTGAAGCAAATGAAAATGAAAATAACTGTATGAAAATTTATGATACTCAGCAAAAATAAAACAGTATGTGTAGAAATAATGTATTAATTGAAATGAATTTATTAATGAATAGCTTTTTTTAAAAAATTGGGGAATAGCTGCTTTACAATATTGTGTAATTTTTGCTGTATTATAAAATGAGTCAACTATATGTGTGTGTGTTTGTGTGTGTGTGTGTATCCCTTCTCTCTTAAACTCCCTCTCACTATCCCCACTTCCCATCTGTTTAGGTCACCATCAAGCACTGAGCTGTCTGGGGTAGAAAACAGCAACCCACTTCAGTGTTCTTGTCTAGAGAATCCCCATGGACAGAGGAACCTGATGGACTACAATTAATAGGGTGGAAAAGAGTTGGACATGACTGAAGAGAATAAACACACTCACACACACACATAAGCACTGAGCTGCGTTCCCTGTGCTATGCAACAGGTTTTTACTAGCTATCTCTTTTAAACATGGGATGGAGGAGCCTGGTGGGCTGCAGTCCATGGGATCGTGAAGAGTCGGACATGATTGAGTGACTTCACTTTCACTTTTCACTTTCATGCATTGGAGAAGGAAGTGGCAACCCACTCCAGTGTTCTTGCCTGGAGAATTCCAGGGATGGAGGAACCTGGTGGGCTGCCGTCTATGGGGTCGCACAGAGTTGGACACGACTGAAGCAACTTAGCAACAGCAGCAGTGCATATATGTCAGTCCCAATCACCCACTTCATCCTCCCTCCCTCCCCCAACCAGGTCCACAAATCTGTTCTCTACATCTGTGTCTCTGTACCTGCTCTGCAGATAGGTTTATTTGTATCATTTTTCCAGATTTTACATACATGTGTCAATATATGATATTTCTTTTTCTCTTTCTAACATATGTCAGTCACTCTGTATAACAGGCTCTAGGTTCACGTGTTTATACATGTTCTCCGCATCTATACATATGACCCAGTATTGTTCTTTTTAATGTCTGAATAACATTTCATTGTATATATGTATCACACTCTTCTTTATCTATTCTTTTATCATAGACATTTAGGTTTCTTTCATGTCCCAGCTATTATAAATATTATAAATAGCACTTCAGTAAACATTGGAGTGCATGTGCTCTTTGTTTTTTGGTTTTTACTTTTTAATAATGTTTTTCTCAGGTATATGTGCAGGAGTGAAATTGATGGGTCATAAGGTAGTTCTATTTTTAGTTTTGTAAGGAACCTCCATAGTGGCTATATCAATTTACATTTCCACCAAGAGTACAATAGGGTTCCCTTTCTTCCACATCCTCTCTGGCATTCATTGTTTGCAAATTTTTTGATGCTGATCATTCTGACTGATGTGAGATAAAATGTCATTATCATTTTAATTGGCACTTTTCTAATAATTAGGTGGTGTTGAATATCTTTTTATGTGCCTTTTGGCCACTTGTTTGTTTTCCTTGGAGAAATGTTTGTTTAGGTCTCCTGCCCATTTTTTGATTGGGTAATTTTTTTTTTAATTGAGCTGTATGAGGTGTTGGAATATTTTGGAGTCTAATCCCTCATCAATTGCTTAATTTCCAAACATTTTCTCCCATTTCAAAGGTTGTCTTTTCATCTTGTTCATGATTTCCTTTGCCATGCAAAACTTTTAAGTTTAAATAGGCCTCATTATTTATTTTTGTTTTTATTACTCTAAATTATTTTTATTACTCTAGGACGTGGATCAAAAAGGACCTTGTACACTCTTGGCTGATTCATGTCAATGTATAGCAAAACGAATACAGTATTGTAAAGCAAAACAAAGTAAAAAATAAAAATTAATTAAAGAAAAAAAACTAAAAAATAAAATAAAAATAAAATATATGTGCAACATAGTAAAAAAAAAAGGACCTTGCTTTGCTGCTACTGCTGCTGCTGCTGCTAAACCACTTCAGTCGTGTCCGACTCTGTGCGACCCGAGAGGGCAGCCCACCAGGCTCCCCCATCACCAGGATTCTCCAGGCAAGAACACTGGAGTCGGTTGCCATTTCCTTCTCCAATGCATGAAAGTGAAAAGTCAAAGTGAAGTCGCTCAGTCATGTCCGACTCTTACGACCCCATGGACTGCAGCCTACCAGGCTCCTCCGTCCGTGGGTTTTTCCAGACAAGAGTACTGGAGTGGGGTGCCATTGCCTTCTCCATTTTATGTCAAAGAGGTTGTGCCTCTTTTACTCTAAGAGTTTTATAGTGTCTGGCCTTACATTTAGGCCTTTAATCCATTTTGAATTTGTTTTTGTGTATGTTGTTAGGAAGTGTTCTAATTTCATTCTTTTGCATTTAGCTGTCCAGTTTCCCCAACACCATATATTCAAGGGACTAACTTTTCTCCATTGTATAGTCTTGCCTTCATTGTCAAAGATTAGGTGACCATATATACATGAGTTTATATTTGGACTTTCTACACTTTCTGCCATAAGGGTGGTGTCATCTGCATATCTGAGGTTATTGATATTTCTCCTGGCAACCTTGATTCCAGCTTGTGTTTCTTCCAGCCCAGCTTTTCTCATGATGTACTCTGCATATAAGTTAAATAAGCAAGGTGACAATATACAGCCTCGATGTACTCCTTTTCCTATTTGGAACCAGTCTGTTGTTCCATGTCCAGTTCTAACTGATCTGCAAAAAGGTTTCTCAAGAGGCAGGTCAGGTGGCCTGGTATTCCCATTTCTTTCAGAATTTTCCACAGCTTATTGTGATCAACAGGCAAAGGTTTTGGCATTGTCAATAAAGCAGAAATAGATGTTTTTTCTGGAACTCTATTCCAGCACCCTAAGATTCTAAGATTTAGAACTCAATTTTGTGGGGTAAAGGAGGGTTGCTCAAGAGGGAGATGATATATGTATATATAATTATTACTGATTTGCATGCTCCAAAATCACTGCAGATGATGATTACAGCCATGAAATTAAAAGACACGTATTCCTTGGAAGGAAAGTTATGATCAACCTAGATAGCATATTCAAAAGCAGAGACATTACTTTGCCAACAGAGGTCTAGTCAAGGCTATGGTTTTACCAGTGGTCATGTATGAATGTGAGAGTTGGACTGTGTAGAAAGCTGAGTGCTGAAGAGCTGATGCTTTTGAACTGTGGTGTTGGAGAAGACTCTTGAGAGTCCCTTGAACTGTAGGAGATCCAACCAGTCCATCCTAAAAGAGATCAGTCCTGGGTATTCATTGAAGGACTGATGCTGAAGCTGAAACTCCAATAATTTGGCCACCTCATGTGAAGAGCTGACTCATTGGAAAAGTCTTTGTTGCTGGGAGGGATTGGGGGCAGGAGGAGAAGGGGACGACAGAGGATGAGATGACTGGATGGCATCACCAACTTGATGGACTTGAGTTTGGGTAAACTCTGAAAGTTGGTAATGGACAGAGAGGCCTGGTGTGCTGCGATTCATGGGGTCACAGAGAGTCGGACACAATTGAGTGACTGAACTGAACTGCTGGTAAAAAACAATGCACTATTTTTAATCAATTCCCTCAGAACTTAAAAAAACAAATCCAACTTTGAAAACTTGCAATAACTTTGGTTCTTTCCTTTGAGTAGTTTTTGGTTTTATATCTCATGGTAGTATTATTTTAAATGTATTAACTCATAGAATTGAATGCATGTGAAGAGAGGTATGTATGTGAAGGCTAAGAGGATGGGTGAAATATAAAGGAGACAAATACTCAATTTTTTCCCAACATTTTTCCTTTTAATCAGGGAAGAAAGGGAAAGCAATTGCAATAAGCCACCTAAACAGACTATAGTTATGTATATAAGATTGTCTTCAAAAATCAGAGGGCACCATTCTTCTGACAATGTTTATGCAAGGTTTTCAGATTAAATCCAAAAGGAGATATTAAATTACCTTTCTCTTGACTGATGTGTAAGCTTTTTCCAAAAAAAGAAACCTTCTATTATGCTGAGGCTACTGGTGCCCCTCAATCAGGCATTTGAATAATATTCCAATAGGAGAAAATGTGATGACTACATCAATGGAAGCTGAACTAAGAAGCCTGAGAAGGAAAAGTGTAAATAGAGGAAGACAGTCCAAAGTCCTAGACTCAGTTATACACTGAGAACTTGGGGCCCAGATGTGTGCATATGTGTGTGCTAAGTTACTTCAGTCGTGTCCAACTCTTTGTGACCTTATAGGCTGTAGCCCTCCAGGATCTTCTGTCCATGGGATTCTCCAAGCAAAAATATGAAGTAGTTTCCATGCCCTCTTCCAGGGGATCTTCCAGACCCAGTGATTGAACCCATGTCCCCTGCACTGCAGACAGATTCTTTACCACTGAGCAATTAGGGAAACCCGGAGTTCAGTCATTATTTGAGGCACAACCCCAAAATGTGTCTCAGTGGCATATTAATTATTTTTAATTGAATTTACATAAGCAATGGCCATCGGGTGTTAGTTCTAGAAGGTCTCGTAGCTCTTCACAGAACCATTCAACTTCAGGTTCTTCAGCATAACTGATCGGGGCACAGACTTGGATTACCATGATAGTGAATGGTTTGCCTTGAAAATGAACAGAGATCATTCTGTCGTTTTTGAGATTGCATCCAAGTACTGCATTTCAGACTTTTTTGTTAACTATGAAGGCTACTCCATTTCTGTTAAGGGATTCTTGCCCACAGTAGTAGATATAATGTTCATCTGAGTTAAATTCACCCATTCCAGTCCATCTTAGCTCGCTGACTCCTAAAATGTCAGTGTTCACTCTTGCCATCTTCTGTTTGATCACTCCCAATTTGCCTTGATTCATGGATCTAACATTCCAAGTTCCTATGCAATATTGCTCTTAACAGCATCAGCCTTTGGTTTTATCACTGTGGTGTTGGAGAAGACTCTTGAGAGTTCCTTGGATTTCAAGAAGATTCACCCAGTCCATCCTAAAGGAAATCAGTCCTGAATATTCTTTGGAAGGACTGATGCTGAAGTTGAAACTCCAATACTTTAGCCACCTGATGCAAAGAGCTGACTCATTTGAAAGGACCCTAAATCTGGGAAAGATTGAAGGTGAGAGAAGAAGGGGACAACAGAGGATGAGATGGTTGGATGGCATCACCAACTCAATGGACGTGAGTTGAGTAAACTCCAGGAGTTGGTGATGGACAGGGAGGCCTAGCATGCTGCAGTCCATGGGGTCACAAAGAGTCAGACAGACTGAGTGAGTGAACTGAACTGAACTGAATGGCCATTGCAAGAAGGACACTCTTGACTTTCTTTCCTGTTGCACTCCCTGCATCTGAAGGTAGAAGGAAACTTTATGACAAAAAATAAGGAACTTAGTCCCAAGAAGCCTATATAAACAAATGTTGTTCCACCATAGCTCTGTTTACATTCTTCTCTAACTGCCCTCCAAACCTAAATTTCTTTGGCCTGTCAATTCTTCACAAATATATCATTTCTTTGTCTAAAAATTATAAAAATTATCTGCTTTTGCCAGATCTTAGGTCTCATTTCTATGGGACCTGAGTGTGTATGAATTAAAATTTGTTTCTCTTTCTCCTGTTAATCTTTTATGTTAATTTCAATATTAATCTAGCCACAAAAACTTAAGAAGGATAGAGGAAAAAATATTTCCCCCTGCTCAACAACCTAAAGTATAAAAAAATGCATATAGCATAATCTCAAAATGCTTAAATTTGGGGATGACACCCTTAATAACCCCACAAGGCCATACTTTGCAATTGGAATTAAGTGGTTTTACCGACGGAGTGCAGACAACACTGCTGTTATCATGCATGCTGCTAAATATTTTTAATGTAGCTTTACATCAAACAACACAGCAGGTTAAATAAAATTGGACATTTTAACTCTATTTGAGAGACAACAAAATTACTAAAAGAAAAAAGGTATGCAGTAATGTCACTCTTCCTATTCAAGGAGGGAACAACCACAATAATAGCCACTATAAAATAATTTTATACTTTGGGAAAGTAAACCTAAAAATAAAAAGCATGCACAAACATGACAAATATGAAGGCCATGAAACCAATAATTTTGTATGGAGCCCAAAAGAAAAGTAACAGAAGAAGAGTCAAAAATGTCAAAAAAAAAAAAAAGTGTAAGTTGTATTACTCACTATATTGAAAAAACTAATTTTACAATTAACGTTTCAAAATAAAAACCAACAACCTAAAAATTGAGTTTTAGTTTAGAATATTGAGTTTATAATAATTTACATACTTATACAAGCATTTAAGTCTGAAAAATAAGATTTCTATTAAAGAAGAACTTAAAACTACCCAAATAGTGTGCAGTTTCACAAAATATCTCTATGCAATAACTGACAGGCTTATGAAAAAGGTTTTACTTACCAACAATGCTTGTTACCATATTTATCATTGAATTAGAAAAATGAATCTACTTACTAGTCATCTTTGCAAAACCATACAAACACATATGACTGAGGATGTGTGCAAAATGTAATTATTAAACCAAAAAAAAAAAAAAAAAACCCAAAAAAAAAAAACTATGGAGGGCCTCTACATATTTTGCCAATTGAATCTTAATAATGTTGCTGGTTCATATGACTAAACCAGATAACTGAGGGTGGTAGAGCAGAGTGAAGCTGTTGTCAAACTAGCTAACATCACACACCTAGAGTACCTGGTCAGTAAAATGAGTTTCTCATTCAACATGAAGTTTGAGAGTTCTCTAGTTAGAATTTTTTTTTTTTCAAGAAGGCTTTTGTCACAGAAGATGAAGCAGCCTATCAGCAAGGGAAAGATTAAGTCCAGTGTGAAAACATACAGAGCATGGCTAAAACATAATTATATCCATAATTAGAGGAAGTTGTATGAAATCTATTTGCCAGACTTCTTTTTTTTTTTTTTCTTTTTGTCCATTGAGCTTCCCTGGTGACTCAGACAATAAAGAATCTGCCTGGGAGTGCGGTCCTAAGATGGTGGAGGAATAGGATGGAGAGACCACTTTCTCCCCCACAAATTCATTGAGAGATCATTTGAACACTAAGCAAATTCCACAAAACAACTTCTGAAAGCTGGCAGAGGACACCAGGCACCCAGAAAGGCAGCTCATTTGAAATGGACTAATTTGAAATGATGTAGGACAAAATATAAAAGCTAAAAAGAAAAACAAAAGAGGGATGGAGACCCATTCCTGGGAGGGAATCGTGAAAGAGGAGAAGTTTTCAAACACCAGGAAACCCGCTCACTCAGCATGTCTGTGGGGAGTTTTGGAATCTCAGAGGGCAACATAACCAAGAGGAAAAAATAAATAAATAAAACCCACAGATTACATGCCTTTTAATCTCAACTCCCAGTGGAGAAGTAGCCCAGATGCTTGCGTCCACCACCAGCAAGCGGTGGCTGAACAGAAGTCATGGGCTGAACAGGGAAGTGCAGGCTGCATTGCTTAGGGTAAAGACTGAGCCTGAATGTCTTGAGGACAATCTGAGGGAGCTAACATGAGATAGCAACCCAAACTGTGGGATAGCCAGAGAGAAAAAAAGAAATAAAGAAAAAGAGAGAAAGCAAGAACTTTCCCACGAAAAGCTCTAACCTAAGGCATGGCCAGGCTTGCTCACAAAACAAAGGACTGAGCAAATACTAGAGGAGAGCTAGCCAGCTGCAGACTGGCCCGTCCCCCATTGGAGGCAGAGAGGCAGGTAGGCAACAGCCAGAGCCAGAGGGAGAGGGGCTACATAGGTCCCAGAGATGGCATCCTCCACCAAACTGTGAGCAGGCCCCCAGTTGCTAACCAAGTCTTCCTGGGATCCTGGAAGGTTGACATCTACCAGGAGGGTCGTAGCCAGAGAACAGATCCCCAGAGGAGACACATGGCACATCTGAGATGACACTCCCGCTTCGCACTCAGGAAACTAAGCCGCTGGGACCAGGGAGGTGATAAGACACATTGCCCCTCCTGGGAAGACTGCACTCACCAAGCACCTGGTCACCAGAGCTGCCCGAATCTGGGATGGCACAAAAGGCAGGCCCAATTGAGTCTGTGCCTTTGTGGAGTACCTGAGAACCTGAGCGGCTTAGACCTGGAAAGTGCATGCAACCCAGGGCCTGCTTTAGACACTTTCCCTGCAGAGCAACCTGGAACCTGGCAGTGTAGATCAGGAAAGCACAGGTGCCGTGAGTGGGGGAAAACCCGATGTGTCCCAGACACTACAAGCACTCCTCACACACATCAGTGATATTCGTTTACACTGTCCCTCCCTCCCTACAGCACAACTGAACAAGTGAGCCTAAATAAGTGACCACCTCTGCCCCCTTGTGTCAGAGTGGAAATTAGACACTGAAGAGACTTGCAAACAGAAGAAGCCAAAATAAACAGAGGGAACCACTTTGGAAGACAGGTGCAACAAATTAAAATCCTGTAGTTAGCACCAACTACATTGAAAGGAGCCTATAAACCTCTAGAAGAAGTATAAGCTGGAACAAGTAACTATCTGAAACTGAACTGACCCCACACTACCTGCAACACCTCAAGAAAAATACCTAGATATGTTTTACTATTATTACTTTTTAAATTAAATATTTTAAGTCCTTTATTACTCCTTTAATTTTAATTTTTTAACCTACTATTACCTTGCCAAAAAGAGACCCTATTTTTAAAGCAAATTTCATATATATTTTTTATAATTTTTTGTGATTTTTTTTTAAATATTGTATTTTTGAGAGTTTAACCTCTACTCTAGATTTTTAATCTTTGCTTTTTGGTATTTGCTATCAATTTTGTACATTTAAGAATTCAATCTTCAGCACCCATATTTTACTTAGGAGTGTGATTACTGGCTTGATTGCCCTCTCCCCCTTTTGACTCTCCTTTTATCCCCCAGGTCACCTCTATCTCCTCCCTCTGCCTTCTCTTTGCACCCAACTCTATGAATCTCTTTGGGTAATCCAGCCTGTGGAGAACAGTTGCTGCTGCTGCTGCTGCTGCTAAATCGTTACAGTCATGTCCAACTCTGTGCGACCCCATAGACGGAAGCCAACCAGGCTCCCCCGTCGCTGGGATTCTCCAGACAAGAACACTGGAGTGGGTTGCCATTTCCTTCTCCAATGCATGGAAGTGAAAAGGGAAAGGGAAATTGCTCAGTCGTGTCTGATTCTTGGCGACCCCGTGACTGCAGCCTACCAGGCTCCTCCATCCATGGGATTTTCCAAGCAAGAGTACTGGAGTTGGGTGCCATGGGAATTGATTACTGGCTAGATATGTCTCTCTCCTTTTGACTCCCCCTCTTCTCCTCCTGGTCACTTTTATCTCCCTCCTCCCTCTTCTCTTCTCCATGTAATTCTGCAAACCTCTATGGGTGTCCCCCACTGTGGAGAATCTTTTCTCCATTAACCTAGATGTTTTATCATTGGTGTGGTACAGAGGAAGAAGTCTTGGGGCTACTGTAAGAATAAGACTGAAAACCAGAGGTTGGAGGCTTAAATCCAAAATTTAAGAACACCAGAAAACTCCTGACTCCAGGGAACATTAATTGACAAGCACTCATCCCAAAGCTTCCATACCTACACTGAAACCAAGCTCCACTCAAGACCCAACAAGTTCCAGAGTAAGACTTACCATACGAATTCTCCATCAATGCAGGAACATAGCCCTGAGCATTAATACATAGGCTGCCCAAAGTCACACCAAATGCATAGACACCTCAAAACTCACTACTGGACACTTCGTTGCACTCCAGAGAGAAGAGATCCAGCTCCATCCACAGGAATACCAAAGCAAGCTTCCCTAATCAGGAAACCTTGACAAACCACTCATCCAACCCCACCCACAGGGAGCAACCTCCACAATAAATAGGAACCACAAGTTTTCAGCATACAGAAAGGCCACCCCAAGCACAGCAATCTAAACAAGATGAAAGGCAGAGAAATATTCAGCACGTAAAGGAACATGATAAGTTCCCACCAAACCAAACAAAAGAGGAAGAGATAGAGAGTCTACTTGAAAAAAAAAAGTCATAATAATGATAATAAAAATGATCCAAAATCTTGAAAACAAAATGGAGTTATAGGTAAATAGTCTGGAGACAAGGATTGAGAAGATGAAAGAAATGTTTAACAAAGATTGAGAAGAAATTTTAAAAAGTCATGATGTATGGCAAAACCAATACAATATTGTAAAGTAATTAAAATAATTCATTTATTAATTAAAATAAATAAATTTATATTTTAAAAAATTTAAAAAAATAATTTTTTAAAGTCAATAAATAATGAGCAATGAAATAACTGAGATAAAAAGCACTCTGGAGGGAATCAACAATAGAATAACTGAGGCAGAAGATAGGATAAGTGAGGTGGAAGATAGAATGGTGGAAATAGATGGAGCAAAGAGGAAAAGAGAAAAAAATAATTAAAAGAAATGAGAACAACCTCAGAGACCATGAAAACTGACAAACCAGGAAACTACATAATGATCAAAGGTTTAATCCAAGAAGAAGATATAGCAATTATAAATATATATGCACCCAACATAGGAGCAGTGCAATATGTAAGACAAATGGTAACAAGTGCGAAAGGGGAAATCAACAGTAACACAGTAATAGTAGGAGACTTTAATACCCCACTCACACCTATAGATAGATCAACTAAACTGAAAATTAGCAAAGAAACACAAACTTTAAATGATAAAATGGACCAGTTAGACCTAATTGATGTCTATAGGACATTTCACACCAAAACAATGAATTTCACCTTTTTCTCAAGTGCACATGGAACCTTCTCCAGGATAGATCACATCCTGGGCCATAAATATAGCCTTGGTAAATTCAAAAAAATTGAAATCATTCCAAGCATCTTTTCTGATCACAATGCAGTAAGATTAGACATCAACTACAGAAAAAAAAAAAAAAAAACTATTAAAAATACAAACATACAAAGGCTAAACAACATGCTTCTGAATCTGACACATCATAGAAGAAATCAAAAAAGAAATCAAAATATGCATAGAAATGAATGAAAATGAAAACATAACAACCCAAAACATATGGGATTCAATAATAGCAGTGCTAAGGGGAAGGTTCATAGCAATACAAGCTTACCTCAAGAAACAAGAGAAAAGACAAATAAATAACCTAACTCTACATCCAAAGCAACTAGAAAAGGAATAAATGAAGAACCCCAGGGCTAGTAGAAGGAAAGAAATCATAAAAATTAAGGCGAAATAAATGAAAAAGAACCAAAGGAGACCATAGCAAGAATTAACAAAGCTAAAAGCTGGTTTTTTGAGAAGATAAATAAAATAGGCAAACCATTAGCCAGACTCATCAAGAAAAAAAGAAAAATCAAATCAACAAAATTAGATATGAAAATGGAGAAGTCACAACAGACAACACAGAAATACAAAGGATCATAAGAGATTACTATCAGCAACTATATGCCAATAAAATGGACAACTTGGAGGAAATGGAAAAAAATTTAGAAAAGTATAACTGTCAAAAATGATCCAGGAAGCAATAGAAAGTCTTAAAAAATCCATCACAAGCATGGAAATTGAAACTGTAATGAGAAATCTTCCAGCAAACAAAAGCTCACGTCCAGATGTCTTCACAGCTGAATTCTACCAAAAATTTAAAGAGCTAATCTGGTCCCATCACTTCATGGGAAATAGATGGGGAAACAGTGGAAACAGTGTCAGACTTTATTTTCTGGGGCTCCAAAATCACTGCAGATGGTGATTGTAGCCATGAAATTAAAAGACGCTTACTCCTTGGAAGTAAAGTTATGACCAACCTAGATAGCATATTGAAAAGCAGAGACATTACTTTTCCGACTAAGGTCCGTCTAGTCAAGGCTATGGTTTTTCCTGGGGTCATGTATGGATGTGAGAGTTGGACTGTGAAGAAGGCTGAGTGACAAAGAATTGATGCTTTTGAACTGTGGTGTTGGAGAAGACTCTTGAGAGTCCATTGGACTACAAGGAGATCCAACCAGTCCATTCTGAAGATCAGCCCTGGGATTGTTTTTGAAGGAATGATGCTAAAGCTGAAACTCCAGTACTTTGACCACCTGATGTGAAGAGTTGACTCATTGGAAAAGTCTTTGTTGCTGGGAGGGATTGGGGGCAGGAGGAGAAGGAGACGACAGAGGATGAGATGGCTGGATGGCATCACTGACTCAATGGACATGAGTCTGAGTGAACTCCGGGAGTTGATGATGGACAGGGAGGCCTGGCATGCTGTGTTCATGGGGTCACAGAGAGTTGGACATGACTGAGCAACTGAACTGAACTGAACACCTATTCTACTCAAACTCTGCCAGAAAATTGCAAAGGGAGGTAAACTTCCAAACTCATTCTATGAGGCCATAATTACCCTAATATCAAATCCAGGCAAACATGCCACAAAAAAAAGAAAACTACAGAACAATATCACTGATAAAAATAGATGCAAACATCCTTAACAAAATTCTAGCAAATAGAATCCAACAACATATTAAAAAGAGCATACATCATGACTAAGTGGGCTTTATCCCAGAGATGCAAGGATTCTTCAATATTTGCAAAACAATCAATATGATACATCACATTAACAAATTGAAAGATAAAAACCATATGATTATCTCAATAGAAACAGAGAAAGCCTTTGACAAAAGTCAACATCCATTTATGATAAAAACCCTCCAGAAAGCAGGAATAGAAGGAACATACCTCAACATAATAAAAGCCATATATGATAAACCCACACCAAACATTATCCTCAATGGTGAAAAATTGTAAGCATTTCTTCTAAAGTCAAGAGTGCACATGATGAGGGTGCCCACTCACCACTACTGTTCAATGTAGTTTGGAAGTTTTAGCCATAGCAATCAGAGAAGAAAAATAAGTAAAAGGAATCTAGATTGTAAAAGAAGTAAAACTCTCACTGTTTGCAGATGACATGATCCTCTACATAGAAAACCCTGAAGAATCCACCAGAAAATTACAAGAGTTAATCAATGAATATAGTAAAGTTGCAAGATATAAAATTAACACACAAAAATCCCTCACATTCCTATCCACTAACAATGAGAAAACATAAAGAGAAATTAGAGAAACAATTCAATTCACCATTGAAATGAAAAGAAAAAAATACTTAGGAATAAATCTACCTAAAGAAACAAAAGACCTATATATAGAAAACTATAAAACACTGCTGAAAGAAATCAAAGATGACACAAACAGATGGAGAAATATACCATGTCCATGGATCGAAAGAATCAATATATGAAAATGAGTATACTACCAAAAGGGATCTATAGATTCAATGCAATCCCTATCGAGCTACCAATGGTTATTTTTCATAGAACCAAAACATATAATTTCACAATTTGTATGGAAATACAAAAAAACCTTGAATAATCAAAGCAATTTTGAGAAAGAATAGTGGAATTGGAAGAATAAACCTGTCTGACTTCAGACTATACTCCAAAGCTACAGTCATCAAGACAATATGGTACTAGCACAAAGACAGAAATATAGATCAGTGGAACAAAATAGAAAGCCCAGAGATAAATCCATGAATCTATGGACACCTTACTTTGACAAAGGAGGCAAGAATATACAATGGAGAAAACATTTTTTAACAAATGGTGCAGAGTAAGAGAAGCCCCTAGGACAGTCATTATGGAGAACAGTGTGGAGATTCCTTTAAAAAAATGGAAATAGGACTGCCATACAACCCAGAAATCCCACTGCTGGGCATACATGCCTAGTAAACCAGAATTGAAAGTGACATGTGTATCCCAATGTTCATAGCGTGCACTGTTTACAATAGCTAAGACATGGAAGCAACCTAGATGTCCCATCAGCAGAAGAATGGATAAGAAAGCTGTGGTGCATATACACAATGGAATATTTTTCAGCTATTAAAAAGAACACATTTGAATCAGTTCTAATGAGGTGGATGAAAGTGGATCCTAGTATACAGAGTGAAGTAAGCCAGAAAGAAAAACGCCAGTATGTTAACACATATATATGGAATATGGAAAGATGGTAACAATGATCCTATATGCAAGAGAGCAAAAGAAACACAGATATAAGGAAAAGACTTTTGGAATCTGTGGGATAAGGCGAGGGTGTGATGATTTGAGAGGATAGCATTGAAACATGTATATTATCATATGTGAAATAGGTCACCAGTCCAGGTTTGATGCATGAAACAGGGCACTCAAAGCTGGTGCACTTGGATGACCCAAAGGGATGGGATGGGGAGGGATGTGGGAGGGGAGTTCAGAATGGGGGACACATTACATCCATGGTTGATTCATATCAGTGTATGGCAAAAACCACTACAATATTGTAAAGTAATTAGCCTCCAATTAAAATAAATTAATCTAAAAAAAAAAAAAAGGAGAGAGAATGAGAGAAACAATCTAGACTTTCCAATTCAAGATGGTGGACTAGAAGGAAGTGTACTTCTCTCCACCTGTGAGAACACCAAAATCACAACTAGCTGTTAAACAACCACCCAGAGGAATACGCTGGTACTTACCAAAAAAAAAAAAAAAAAAAGTAGAAAGACAAAAAGACACCATAGTGAGACAGTAGGTGGAACACATTCATGATAAAATAAAATCCCATACCTGCTAGGTGGGTGATCCACAAGCAACCCCACATCAGGCTTCCCAGCCTGGGGACCCAACAACAGTACTAGGAATCCCCAGGGAATCTGACCTTGAAGCTCAGCAGGATTTGATTACAAGTCTTCCACAGATTGGGGGAAGCAGTGACTCTAGGCTTGGAGGGCACAAACAAAACCTTGCAAAACCAAGACTCAGAAGAAAGGAGCAGTGACTCCACAGGAAACTGAACCAAAACTATTTGCTAGTGTTTGAGGGTCTACTATGGAGGCGTGGGTCAACAGGGGCTTACTGCAGGGATGAGGGGACTGGAAGCAGCTGTCTGAGAAGTTCCCTTTTAGTGTAAACACTCTTGGAGGTCACCATTAACCAGACCATAGAGCTCATAGACCCTAGAGCCAAAATACTACTAGGAAAGGAGCTCAAATCCACCCATCAGCAAATAATTGGATTAAAGCTTTACTGAGCAAAGCCTAGACAAATACCAGACCACCTTACCTGCCTCCTAAGAAATCTGTATGCAGGGAAAGAAGAAAGAAACAGTTAAAACCTGACAGGGAAAATGGACTGGTTCCAAATTGGGAAAGGAGTATGTCAAGGCTGTATATTGTCACCTTGCTTATTTAATTTATATGCAGAGTACATCATCCTTTGGCCATCGGATGCAAAAAATTGACTCATTGGAAAAGATCTGATGCTGGGAAAGATTGAAGGCAGAAGGAGTAGGAGACAGCAGAGGATGAGATGTTTGGACGGCACCAACAACTCAATGAGCATGAGTTTGAGCAAGCTCCTGGAACTGGTGATGGACAGAGAAGCTTGGCATGCAGCACTCCTGGGGTCACAAAGTGTTGGACATGACTGAGTGACTGAACTGAACTGAACTGAGCAAGGACCTGCTCACTAGAGCAAAACCCAGTATTTCCCTTCACCATTTCCTCCTACTAGGAAGCTTACACAAGCCCCTTAACCTCTTCCATCAGATGGAAGACCAAAGAAATAAGAACCACAGTCCACAGGGACTAAAACAAAAGCACATTACAGAACTTAGTTTGCAGGAAAAATTAGAAATTTATGTCCCAGATGAAAGGAGAAGATAAAAACCAAGAAAAACAACTAAATGGAGTGGAGATAGGCAACCTGCCAGAAAAAGAATTCAGAATAATGATAGTTAATATGATTCAGGATCTCACAAAAGTAATGGAGGCAAAGACTGAGAAGATGTAAAAAAATATTTCCCAAAGACCTATAAGAACTAAAGAACAGAGATAAATAATACACTAGAAGAAATCCATAGAGGAATACCTAGGGCTGATGCACGGGAAAATGACCTGGAGGACAAAATGGTGGAAATCACTGCCATAGAACAGAAAAAAAGAATGAAAAAAAAAATGAAGACAGCCTAAGAGATCTTTGGAACAACATTAAATGCACCGACATTTGTATTATAGAGGTCCCAGAAGAAGAGGAGAGAAAGTACCTGAGAAAATATTTGAAGAGATAATAGCTGAAAACTTCCATAACATGGGAAAGGTTATAATCAACCAAGATATAATCAACCTGGCACAGAGAGTCCCAGGTAGAATAAACCAAGAAGGAACATATCAAGTTACATAGTTATCAAGTCCGTTCCGTTCCGTTCAGTCGCTCAGTCGTGTCCGACTCTTTGTGACTCCATGAATCGCAGCACGCCAGGCCTCCCTGTCCATCACTAACTCCCGGAGTTCACTCAGACTCATGTCCATTGAGTCTGTGATGCCATCCAGCCATCTCATCCTCGGTCGTCCCCTTCTCCTCATGCCCCCAATCCCTCCCAGCATCAGAGTCTTTTCCAATGAGTCAACTCTTCGCATGAGGTGGCCAAAGTCCTGGAGCTTCAGTTTTAGCATCATTCCTTCCAAAGAAATCCCAGGGTTGATCTCCTTCAGAATGGACTGGTTGGATCTCCTTGCAGTCCAAGGGACTCTCAAGAGTCTTCTCCAACACCACAGTTCAAAAGCATCAATTCTTCGGTGCTCAGCCTTCTTCACAGTCCAACTCTCACATCCATACATGACCACAGGAGAAACCATAGCCTTGACTAGATGGACCTTAGTCGGCAAAGTAATGTCTCTGCTTTTGAATATACTATCTAGGTTGGTCATAACTTTTCTTCCAAGGAGTAAGCGCCTTTTAATTTCATGGCTGCAGTCACCATCTGCAGTGATT